>CAEFZX010003234.1:0-45851 GCA_903066825.1 Alfaro cultratus
TCTTTAAGATGTTTCTTTACTGATCAAGGGTATTCCAACTGACCAGTGATAATTTTTGTAAGAAATAGAACTGGTGGGCACTAAAAGTGCCATCAAGAGCATCCAAAATCCTATTTATTTTTAAAATGACTACATTAGAGAAATATATGCCTTGTTAGCAAAGCTTAATACATAAATGTTTTCAAACCTGAACTTTTATTTAATCAACCGAAAAGAAAACCTGAGACCATTGGGCCAATCTCCAAGTTTGGCTTTGGACGTTCTGATATTGGAAGAACTCTCTGGACTAAGAATGTTCTGTGGGTTTGGAATGGGTTTAAGGCTTCAAGGAGCTTGACAACAGCAAGTAGGTAAGGTGTGGATTGATTATTAAGAGATTCATCCAAATAGACACAGAGGATTTGGTTTTAGCCAAACACCTAAGATTAGTAAAATATGCTTAGCTAAACTAATTTTCTTGTGAGGGTGTAGTATGTCTTGCTGAATCAGGTTTTTATGTTGCTCCCAAGTACATTTATTGGTATTGGATTTATGTTGAATGGTTGTCTTCAGATTGTTCTTTATGTTGACTCTACACTTCAGAACTTCTGACTTGGTCTTCAGTGCAGTCATTATGGATCAGTGTGTTTATTACATTTTATGCAACAACTTAAAGTTTTGTAAGTGTTCCCTGGGAGAAGGAAGAATTTTTGGGGATATTGGAATGTTAAAGTAAAAAGGGCCCAACTGAAGCATAGATTACCACTCCTCAAATGGTTATCACAGCAAAAAGGATCGGTGTGAAATGTAAAACCTATTAATTATGTCCAGCAACAAAAAAACTACTATGAAAACATGACTTGAGAGACTAGAGCTTTCTTATGACATTAATATTAGTACCACTAGAGTCTAAGAAGTTAAAATGTGTCACCATCTGCTTTGAGATCTGACATACCCAGATCACAAGAAAGTCGCTGAACCACCCAAATCATCATGGCAGCTGGCTCCTCAAACCCAGACCAAGAAGGTACAATGAGTTTCAAGGATGTAGGTCTGAAGTATGTAAGAAATTTAGATGTATTAGAATGAAAGGAACATTTCAGCTTTTTGGTTGATGCCAGAAAGCCTGAGGCTGAGCAGGATATTGTCCGTATGGCCATCGTACTATGACTTTGTGTGCAACTGTATTTGATATATCAAAGCCTGCTGGAAAGAAGAAGCTGGCGGCAACCTAATGACAATACAGGGTAGCAGAGACGCAAACTGCTCCATTTATGTTGTTGTCCACATGCTGGTTTGGAGGAGATCACTCAGCCAGTCCCACAGGTATAGGATGTTCTCAGTTGTAGTTTCATGGACAAATAACAAAGATCCAACATCAGATAAAGGAATTTGGCTCTTTGGGAACAGAGTGGGAAGCCCAGTGCAGCAAAGAGGCTGTCCTTCACTTGCGGAACCATTCTCCATACTTGGCACAGACATAAAAGCTGCTTCTGCTCCACTTGAAGTACTCACACATCCAGCACCAAGACACATACATAGAAACAAAGACAGACATGTGCACATATACATGCATGCTCACGCACACGCACACACACACCCACGCACACGCCAACACACGTACCAACTCACGCAGAATTCAGGAAGTATGCCTGTCACGGACAAGCAGGGAAGGGAGGCAGCAAAAACAACTTTCTGTCGACAGGAATAAGAAAAACAACGGTTGAAAGGGGGTCTGCATGAGAGAAAACGCAAGTCAAAGGCATTCTCTCCGTCAGAACTCATCAGTCTGCAGAGGGAAATATGTAAGGAGATGCAACCGTATGAGTGCTGTCACTGTCCTGCTGAACACTAGAAGGAAGGGACAGGCTGGTGGAGAGCTAACTGAGAGTCGAGGAAGCCTTCAGTAAAACCCGTCCACATCAACAGAGACATTGGCAGGTTTGCGTTTGGGATACACAAGTCTGCAGGCTAGACAGACACTGTAAACACACAACTAAAACAAACTTTATTCAAGCAGGCAATATAAAACAGAGGTGTTTAAAGCTTTGTAATTAGTTACCTTGCCCAAAGGCAATGACTCTGGTTAAAAAGAAAAAGAAAAAGACAGCAAAGGAACATGTTGGAGAGCTCATCAGTGAGGACCAGATTACCCCGGGTCTTCCAGGGCCACTCTCCAGAAGAGAAGATAAAAGGGCTTATTAATAGCCCTTAGATTTACATGCTCCAAGTGGATGTTTATATTGGAACTTGCTGCTTATGTGTGAACATTCAACAACTGTAAACAGTGCCATTCAGGTCCCATTTCCTTTACATCACTGATATTGTTTCAGCTAGCAACATCAGCAGCCAGAGTTTAAAAAACATCATTCGGGGCATTATCTTTTAAGTGGTTCCACAGTTGAGTCTCCCCAGGGCGGTAATCAAGAAGGTTCATTGTGAACTTCCTCTTCTGCGTGCTCACATTTTGCTGACCTTGGTTGAAAACAGCAGAGAATGGGCTAACCATAAGAAGTCCTGATATGACAGAAAGATTTTTACCACATTTGGTTTACTTGGTTATACTCTATTTTTTTCAGTTCTGTTAAAACAAATACATTTTTGCCAATTCTGCTTAATGTTAAAACCATTACACCATTGTATAAAGAACTGGGAAGCCCCTCATTACCTCATCAACCACAAGAAAGAACAGTAGTCAAGGGACGTGAGGTTCATGAGGCAGCATAGAGAGTACTTCTGTAACCCCCAGTTCTTTTATTGGACAAATATAAAATTAACAACAGTCAGGAGCTATAATCGTGCTCCAAGTGGCTTCCAACACAAATTTCCATTTTGAGGTCGGCTGTACGGTTCTATAAAACTTTACAAGGCTGCTAAAAGAAGAACTTCAATTTACAAGAAACAAACTTTTCTAATTATTCATTGAGCGAATACCCCTCAAGCTTTTAATTTGCTTTAGGTCTAATCTATGCCACCATTAAAGGTGAGGCGAGGGTGAAACCCAACCTAATGACTACCTACACAAATCAGTAAAAAGTGACTGTAAATTTTTCCATTCTAGGGTAACTAATAACAGGACCGTAAAAGCACAATGGACACCGAAGAGAAGTGACCCAGCTATTAGCTGTAAATTTAATACCGCCCGTCCGCTCATGTTTTACAATGTAACTTATCAAAATGTATTGTAGGAGCAAGGCATGCTGAGTGTTAATGGCATAGCTGGTTGCAATGTAAACACGGACTTAAGCATGAAAGAACAAAACTGTAAAATGTATTAAAAATAAACATCTGCAATTTAGGTCATAATTCAGGTCAATTAATAGAAATTCATCACCAAAGCAAAACAGATTGATATCCTACTCCTCACTGCATTTTCAATAGAAATACCTGAAATGATCTGTGCAACATGTACTGGTAACTGTTAGATCTCATGGAGTGGCAGTGGGTGTGTTAATGGACTGGTTTACAAACACATCATGTTCAGGATTCCATGCTTGAGTTTTCTTTCAGACTGTGAGGACATGTCAACGTTGTACTGCCAGAACATCAAAGAGATAAGTCAAGCTATTTGAACAATGATTCATGTTTATATATAGAACAAGTGATGGATGAAAAGAGTCGGATCTATGAGATCATCCTCAGAATACAAGGAACATCCCTGCCACCATCTACTGGGTGATGAAAGAGGAGCAAATACTTATGTCTCACCAGTGCAGGGTCATTGACTGACTTCTTAATATGGCCGCTGTCATACCACTAAGCAGGATAAGTCACCTTTAAACACCAACGCTGAGTCACATTTCACCCCCTGAAATGCAAAAGAACAGGGTAGTCTTTGCCTGCTTAAGTAAAATCCAGATCAGTGGCGTAAGGCCCAGTAACATATGAGGCCTCTCCCAGATAAGATCAGAGAGAGATTAGGCTCCTGTATCAGAGATTAGGTAAAGTTTGTTTTCTTTCCGTTTGAACCTGGGTGGGGATAGTCCCAAGGCCTGCACCCCAGGGCCTGGGCATAATGCCATTAGTGGTGTTTTGTTGACAGCAGGCATCGGTAAATGAGGCCCGACTTTAATCAGCTGCATGCCGTGCTGGTGTCAGAGTTCCCCCTATGTCTCCCAGGTGAAAGATGAGCTGGGAGAGAGGTGTTGTCTCCACCTTAATTAAAACTGCTCCCCTTACCAGAGAACTCGGTGTGGCTACCACCAACCTATCCTTCTGAAAGCATGACTACAATCTCAGTAAAATACTGACTATTAGCCACAAAAGTGCAAAGGGAGGGGACCGAACGTCAAGATGTGTAATTACTGAGCCTGAGACCATGTATTATTACAGCAGAGAGGGGGTATTTATCTGTTTTATGGCGGTACCTTGCAAAAGTATTCACACCCCAAAAAGTCAATAATTTTTCACAATTACAGTCACAATCTTCAATGTGTTTTATATGGATTATATATGACAGACAGACACAAAACATGTTTTTTTACACAAATAAAAATCTGAAAAGTGTGGGGTTCATTTCTATTAGTTCTACAACAATCCATTACAGCACTAGCTACGCATTACTGGGAGTAGAACCTCTGTTTTAGTCTCCAGACTTTCGTAGAGTCTGATAGGATTTCTGCATGTAGTTCTATCCATAATACTATTAACTCAAAGCAGCTTCCCTGTCTCTCCTGGGTAGAGAATATTATCTCCACAGCACGATGCTGCCTCCACCGTGATTTACTGTGGGAATGGTGTTGTGTAGTGCTGATTTTCAACAACTGTTTTTCTTCTCTCAGCTCTTGTATTTATGCCAGATTAATGGAGTGCATCTCTGCAGCATCTCCCCAGAGTTATCCTGAGTCTCTTGGATGCTTCTATGATGAATGCTTGGATAAGTGCCCATCCAGTGTGTTTAGGTGGGTAGCTATTTCCGGGGAGTTTTGTGGTTATGCCAGACTTACCCACTTACCTCTGCTTTATACTTCTCCACAACTTTATCCTTGACCTATCTTTAATGTTCTTTACTTTTTGCAGTTGTTTGTTCTCTAATGTTTTCTAACTTTGGCGTCTTTTGAGAGTAGCTTTATTAATTCTGAGTTTACAATGCAAACAGCTGGAGTATTTATACTATTTAGGCAACTTCGGAAGGTGCTTTGTGATTTTGATTTGGGGATGTGTATACTTCCAAAAATTTTATTCAAAACTGAAAAACATTTATTTTAGTTTTACCAAAGCAAAACACATTGAAGTTGGTAGCTATGCAGAAGAATCTTGTAGAAATGGTTCACAGGAAGGGGGATATACGTTTATTTCTCAGTAAAATTTACTTTTGGCCTTCTCACAACAAAAGCTGTGTAAGGATATCTGTCCTCTCTGTCTTTCTCAAAACACTACAACACAGTCCATGTGGGAGATACAGGAGACACTGTCCGAGTCCGGCTTATTTACCCAGAAATCCCATACTTCACTCCAACTTCCTGCTCCCTTGAAGTGAGACATCCTTTCGAAGGGGATAAGCTGGATGAACCAGACACAGATACTGGATGTGGATGCTGCTTTAGCCTTGCCATGCCCAGTTACAATAACACAATCATGCTGTTCATCCCTGCAGCCTGCCCTGACACACCATCCCCATCCCAGCCAGAGGCACTAGGCAGGAGGCATGCTGTTGCCTCAAACTGAACTGGGTGTGTGAGACAAAGAGTGTTTGATAGAGGGTGAGTAGACGGGACGGAGAGGGTCTGTTGAGGAGTCCCCCCTCTTCCTTCCCATACACTATGAAACCTCCTGCCCTCTGATGCAAATGAGGTGGTGGGCGCAAAGAGAGGAAAACAACATGAGAGAAAAATAGACACAAAGAAGGGATGGGCGGGGAGAAGACCAGCTAAGGCAGCCCAGATCGGTGGGCCTTTTCAAATCACAGCAGCAGTGAGTGTCACTCAAGCGTCAGCCTTAACAATGTTAGACCAGTGCAGGCAGGGCTAATGTCCGCTGTGCTCTACCCTACCCCCTTTACCAACTTCCACAAGCCCCCTTGTGACCACATGAATCTGACTAGTGACAGCTCGGCATCCTGTAATTTGCCAATTTGCATGCATGTCAAAAAGCCAGACCATTGTGAATTATAGCCACAAAGTGGGAATATTCCAAAAGAAGAGCATGAGGTCTGTAACACGGGAGAGGATAATGGGGATGACGGGGAGAAACAGCAGGATGAAATAGATTTGAGTGAAGACTGCAATATCAGAGTGTATGCCTCAGTCATAAGGGACAGTTAGCACTCTACGTTTGGACACAACACAGCCTGGTGTGGCTCATTCACACTCTGTGTATTTTTGTGTGTGACCCCATGTGTGGGGGCAATTATCATGTATGCATTAGTTTATGTGTGTGAGACTGCCTGTCATTTTAGTCAAGTCTGCATGTGCAATTTGTATCATAAGCATCAATAAGATTAAGTGAAAAAATCCATATGGGACAAACAAGAAGGGATAAATGCACTGCTGAGCCAATAATCAAGAGAATTATCATCACATTGGTAGTGAAATCTGTTAAGATCCATGGATATGTTCTCATCAATGTATATAGTAATGTGATGATTAAAAGGATGTACATTAACAATTATATAAATTAAAAGAGACTTCCCCACATTGAGTCTTTACAATATTTGGAAATGATTATATCTAAGAATTAAAAAGTAAAAGTCATGAGCAACAACTGGACCTCATTTTTCTCCCTGTAAAAACGGCTTTAATGCTCATATATGTGTTTCTTGAAACATGCTTCCTGCACACATAGGTCTACAGTTTAACACAAAAAAAGAACCATGAAGCCAGTATAAATCTCTATCAGGAAGCCAGCCAACCTCTCCGCCCCTTGCTGGTGAAAACCATATAATCGTCTAAGGAACCAGAAACACATTTTCTGGATAGTTGGCAGTAAATGTACCATAATCGTTTGGGCTGGGTACCTTTCTAAATGTTATTTTTATTGTTGGGTCTTAAAGGCTGGTCAGAAAGAACTGACTGATAAATACACATTTTGAAAAAAAATTCACTAGAGCTACATACATATGTCATGTATGCTTAAAAAGGAACAAAGGAATTATATATGATTGCATATAACTCCATACCATGCAAACTTTATTATGCAAAATGTCTGTAATTGTACAAATATTGAACCCAGAAATCCACTGTGCCTTTCAAATGTGCTGTTTGGAAATTCAGCAGCCGACTCTGCCCTTTACACTTGTTTAACAATGTTTTACATACCATATACAAAACCAAACACTGATTAACACCTGAGAAAGGAGCAGTGATTACAGCAGGACATCTTCTAACCAGCCGTGAAAGTGAAAATGAGAAGCAATTCTGTTAAACACCACACATTATGATGGCTATTTACCACACCACTGTAACTCTAAAAGGTGGACCTTTAAGTCTCTCACAAAGTAATCTCGCCTTTGGTACAGTTCGCTGCATTCTCAGCCTTACAATCTGTCTTGCGTTATTTGCTTTCCCAAGTGTGAGATGTTAGAGGGCTAAAAGAAGGACAAAGCTGACATTGCTTGAGACTTTTGTAGCCTGACTTGAAGGCATGAAGAGTAAAAAGGAAGCAGTTTATGCCCAGTGACATGCTTGTCTAGAAAATTTGGATTGCTTTGTCATAAAAAATGTGTATTACAGTCAACATTTTATTAGAGTACTGTAGGTATCATCTATAGCATGGATCCAGGATGAAAAAAATGTATATTAGAAAACTTTTGTCAAAGTGATATATTTTCAGTCTTAACCATCAGATACTTATGACTCTAATGTTTCAATAGGACAGTGTAAGACAAACTTTTCTCACAGAAATGTTGGTCACCATGAGGTTAACAACCGGAAATGTCTTTGGTACTTTTGAGATGCATATCATATGCATGGCTTTGGTTTAAACAAATTTATTGAACGTGTAACATGTGTGTCTGAGCTGTATGGAAGGCAGTTGTTGAATAGAGACAAAATTAGTAACCTTTTAATTTTAAAGGAGGCAAATCTGTGTCAGTAACCTGCAAATATAACAAAACTACTGTAAATATTACAAATAATATTTGTCAAAAAAATCTTTTGATTTCACCTAAATCTATTGTTATACAAAAGTGCAGTTCAAGTTGAGCACAATGTTCACATTAAGGAGAGTAAAACTTTATTGCTGAGAACTTTTCTGTTTTCTGTCTTTGAAATGCATTGTAAGTAGATACCTTTAAAAAGCTATGTGTTGCCTTGATGTTAATGTGCAGAGGAAATGTGCACATAAATATAGAAAGAAAAAATAATATCAAGGCCAAACAGAACTGCCATCTGTTGTCTATGCAATACCACTTATTTTTAACAGCAAAGTCCATTTACCCAAAATGCCAAACTCCAGCTTTTTAAAAACAATGGTTGTGAAGGTTCTGCTGAAATACACAGTATATGTTTGCAAGGCAAAAAGGAAGTTACCTTGTAAGAGTTGAAATTATCTCGTCAAAACCTAAGGTACAAATTATTCCCCTTCTCTGCAACTGCACCATCATCATTACAGAGACACCACTTTACTGATGGTGAAAGGTGCGGTCGAGCAGACACTCTTCTTTGCTCTGTTCCTGCTGATGGAGCCCAACTACAATTTTGGGTTGTAAAGACAGCTTAACACCATTGCATGGGAGGGCAGAACAGCAGCGTCATGGGATATTACCCAGGGAGGCAGGGTGGAGAATCAGTTTCCATTTCACCATGACCTTTCTCTGGTCCCATGGTGGCCAGTGCACCACTACCTCCTTCCTTTCACATCCCCACCAAGCAGCCTCTGCTGCACTGCTGTCTCTTTTTCTTCTTCATTTGTCAACCTGTCCATCTGCACATTTTTACATGCATAGCACAGAGCAGTTCACCCCCCACCAACAACAAGATCAAATTCCCATACCTCATTTATCTTCTCATCAGCTGTTTGCCCCGATTTAAATGTTAGCATTGCACAAAGTGCACATGCCTGACTAATACAGGTCTGATGATTACTTGGAAACTTACGTCTGGACAACTTTCTGTCAAATAAAAGAGCACCAACTCTTTCTAAATACGGCATTAATTATGGTGAATTTTCCTCTCAGGATGGGAGTAATCACTTTCCAACACCAAAGCTATTCTTAGTTTATGTTAGTATTGTTTTCAGCTGCTAAATGCTACCTACATATTAAAACGCTTGTGATGAGGTCTACCGCTGACAATGGCGGGAAGTTGTTTGTCACCCAGCTGACCACACAGACTCAGACAAACTCTGGACACACCCGCAGTTCTGACTGGAATCTTCAATACTCAAATTTTCTTTTCATCTACTTTTAAAATAGCTTTCCATTCCAACACATTATAGGCGTGCAGTATGAGAAAGAAACGTCAAAGGGCGAAAATTGTGATGTATTTTCAGATTCATTGTTACCAATTTAGCTCAAATATTCAGAACATCAGCAGAGTATGGTGAATTACGGAAAAATAATTTTACTACATACCACTTGTTAAGATAAAAAGAAACATTTATTTAAAAAATCTAAGTTAAGCAGGATAAAACAAACAAAAAAAAAAATACTTTTTTTAAGTTTATGAAAACAAAGTTGGACATGAGCAACAAGAACACATTAGTAAAAACCCTCAAACCACTGACGAGGGATTTAAATAATCTCCATCGTCTCGTTATGTTTTCCTGGGAGTCGTTGGACAAAATGACTGAAGTATTCATGGAGATGTTGCTTTGACATCTACCATAAAACTAAAATAGATCAGGAAACCTGACCCAAGCCCAGTCTGAAGATGTACCATCCCTCAAGTTGCATTACCTGAACAACTTACTGTAAAGTTACTCTGCCAGGAAAGGACCCCCCTACAAGACCCATATAATTTCTGTAAGAAGTCAGCATAGCCAAAGAGGGATATCCACCCTCTCTGATCCAAATGATCTGATTGTCTGATTTTAAAAAAGAAAAGCTTAGTATACTGCATTACAGAACTACTTTTTAATGGTGCTTATTTATTAAATGCATTATTAATAACATGACAAATAATTACCGTACATATTTTCTTCTTGTTATTTGTGTGTTTGTCAACTGTGTCATTTTATATATGTAGATATATTTGGAATGGTGCATGGAAATAGGGGGTGGGTATAACAACTGTGATTAATTGAAAATTCCATGAGATTTACTAGGGTTCACCCAATTTCCAAGGGTCACTTCTGCGTGAAGAAGTACAAATTTACACGCTGGTATTAGGGAGATGATGTGGCGGGGGGGAACATTTGTCTGCTCTTTTCAATTGAAATCTTGTTAACAACTGCGAATGCTTGATTTTTTTTATGAAATGTGTTAAAGAAACAACACTGGCTCATGATGAACTGCAAAAAAAGAAATAAAAAAAGCTAGGCCTAGCAACAATCACAGAGGTTTTGAATACTTTTGTTTTTATCTCAAATTTCAGTTAATGTGGAGTTGTACATACAATGTAATCTCTTGTGCTTCACATTCTTTAACTCTTTCTGCAGTGGTTATTGGTTTTCATACTTAAAAACAATAAATATTGTTTCTAAATAAATTCAACAAACATGTTGGGCCTTAAGTCAAATGTGACATAAAAAGCACTAAGAGTTCACACAGATGAATAAATAACGAGTGTCCTATAAAAGCGTTCAGCAGAGACGTCTTTTCAATTCTTTAGCAAAAACAAACCTGCACAACAGAAAACACAAAGGCAGGGTAATCATCCCACCACTTGTGCTCCTCATACATTGATAAATGGACCCATTGTGAAGTGATTATCACAGTTATTCATAGCCACTTTGCTATGGGGATGGTACATTTGTTGCATTGCATGGGAGCAGACACTGCTGAGCCCTGCGCATGTTTTCCTGTCAATGTGCATTACAGACCAGCCTGTGACATTTATAAATACTTGGTAATCTGCACTGCTATAAACACCACATTATTAAATTGTCATTATTTTGGCTCCAACTGGGCCCAGCCAATGATTAATTGAATACTATTAAGTTGAGGTGGGCTGTTTTTACCTTATATATTAAACACAGACAAATTAAAACACATCAGTATATGGTGGGCTTTTGCGATCTTAGGATTCCTTAAATTGAAAAACAGACAGTAATTATGCTAGCATATTATAAGTTCATTCTTTCAGATGACACTGTAATAAAAAATGATTTACGGAGATGGCCAGTGTTAGACTGGACATAATAACATGATGCAGTGTGCTTCTTTGCCCAGTGTTTACATATACTGACAAATGATAGAAGCAAGAATAAAGAATGAGCTTAAGCATAATCTTTTCTCAGAAGTAAATGAGGAAAACTTCGAAAATTAGAAATTGGGTATCCATTAGCATATTTGTACAAATGAGCCTAAGTGTACAGGCTACAAACGTGAGTAAACAAATGACCAAGATGGAAACGAATGTTATTTTTTGTGTCGTTCAAAACTTAGAAGTAGTCTCATCCTCCCTAGTGACTATTGCTCCCAGAGTAAATAAAAATCTTGGCATAATCAGAGAGCAAGGACAGTTTAGAAAAAGAAGAAGTGAAGTGAAGGTAAACAAAAAGTGATGAACAAGCATATTTCTTTAAGGAGACATAGGAGAAATTCCTGCAAACTTTGAGTCTGTCTTTCAGTCTCTTGTGTTTTTGTTTAGTCCAGTCAGTGGCAATAGATGACCTGGCCCTTGACTACAGCGCCCTGTTTATCACAAGTATGCCATCCTCCCCCTGTAACAGGCTGGCATTCTGCACTGACCTCAAGGTCTTTTCACATAATTTCATGAGAACACGTCATTTTGTTTTCATTACATTTCCCCTTAATAAATCCCACATCCACACTCCCAACACTGGCACTTTCACAATCCTCATTCCATCTCCATGGTTGCTGCCCATATTTAATTTTTTTCATCGGTTGCAATTAACATTTGTTGATCCTATGATACTAAAACCAGTATGGACATAAGCTACAGCATGCAAGCATGCCGAAGGACTGGTAGACAGATACACTTTGTTGGGATTTCCTTTTGGGACATCAAAAAAAAAAGCCAAACCAACTTGGTCTGACTTTGTTCAAACCAACTCTTCACCTTTAACAAGAGGTGACATACATGGGAAAGGAAGGCCTGCCCATGACTGAAACCCAAGGAAATGGGCACCTGGTAGCCTAAGCACCGCTTACGCATATCATCCCCTCCCTCCTGCCATCTTTTCATTCTACCCACCATCGATCCTCTGGCTTTGACAGAAGGTATGTATTTTAGACCAGACCCCTGTTGATGTGATGGACATGGGGATCCTGTTTGAAATGGAAACCTATGCATTCTGCCCTGCCAGGGGGAGATACAGAAATACCCCAGAAGAGCTTGTGTAAGGAAATGGAACAAGTGAAAAAATAGCCATCTTTATTGAGGTTTTCCTTTCAACAACATGAGGAAAATATAGAAACGACACTTCCTATTCAGGATATGATGCTGTGAAACGCAGTAACATCAACAGAGTACTCAGTGGGCACCACGGGCACTGATAGTTTCCTTTTACTCACATCAGCGCTCTCTCTTGCATACACTGGCAACACATGCTGACTCAGATAAGCGAGAAAATCAAAACATGATAACAAAAATGAATGTACTTCATGAGAAGAGATAAACGGAGCAGACAGACAAGCTTATCCTCCCTTGTGCATTGCTGCTTGCATTACCGTTTGATCTTTTTTGTTCATTCATGTTGCAAGAAAAAACTTTTTTGTGATTGAATAATAGTGTACATAAGTGTAAGCTTACTTCCTGGCTTTTTTTCAGTTTTTGTATGTGTGTATATGTATGTGAATGTTGGAATGTGAAAGAAAAATAATGTGATGCACCCCATCCTGCTTAAAACTCACCTGGACTGATAAAGAGATCCAAGGAATCGTTTCCTACGCCTGCTACTCATTCAAATAGCTGGCATCTGTAAACAAGAGCTGCGGTTATCCATGTAGCAGTCAGATAAGAGAGGAAGGAGACCTCCGGAGTGATGGATCACGAAGGGGCTCCCAGTTCTCCTCTCTTCCCAGCACCGCCCTGCCACCTTGGGATAATAAACAGCCACGGAGCAGGGGGCCAGATAAGAACCATCACTCACATTGTCCGGACTGATAAGACACAGACGCTCTCTGTCACCCTCCATGACATTTGTTTTTCATTCCACTTCAGGCTGAGGGAGAAGTCAACCTGTTTCATCTCATCAATGGGCTCAGCTCAGGATCCCCCGCTGAGTGGGTGCCACCCTTTGACACTGATGGTAGTCAGGTGAGTGACTGTGTTTTGCTGCAAGAAAAAAAAAAAAGAAAAACATAATAGACAGTGGCCTGATTGTGTCTTCTACCAAACAAATAATTTGCACATGTTAAATAAAGCAAAAGAGTTCAACTCTTCTAGTCTGTTAAATTGTCCACAGTTTAAGTAATTCCATGTCTTGAAAAAGTACATAAATTAGTTCACATTTTGTTACACTGCAGCCTAAAAGTATTTCCTTGGGATTTATATTTTACAAATAAATCTGACAAAGTGAGGTGTGCATATGTATCCAGGCTCTTTTAAATGTTAACCGTAAAATAAGTGCAACCAACTCCCTTCTGAAGTCATCTATTTACATCAGAATCAACTTGTGTGTTTCCTCAACGCTTGTTAGAGAACATTAACACCATGAAGACCAACAATGGAGCAGCTCAGGTTTCACAGCAATGTTTTAGTTTAAAACAACAACTCAAGCTTTAATTGCCAAAGAACTGAAACCCAAAACAGACGTGGCTTTCCATGAACTTACAGGCTGAAATAGAGAGCATGAACGGAGGAGCTGCAGAGATCTACCACTCAGGTGGTCAAATCTGTTGACAGGAAAACTATTAGTAATGCTCTTTATAAATCTGGTGGTTTAGATCAAAGCTTATTCATGCGTTAAACTGGCCCAGTCAAAAACCAGACCCAATTTCACCTGAGAATCTAGGATAAGACTTTAACATTTGTGTTCACAGTCATCTGTTTAATCTCTCTGAGTTTGAGTCTTTGCAAAAGAGAATAAGCACAAATTTTAGTCTCTAAAGTTGAAATGATGGTAGAAACTGATCCCAAAAGACTTTCAGCTCTAACTACAGCAAAAGGAGGTTCTACAAATGGTGGACTAAAGCATCTGAAAACATTTACAAGACATATTTTAAAGATTTGTTTTTTTTAATCATATAATCTTTCTTCCACTTTACATTTGTATGCAACTTTGGATTGCAGTGCCATAAAGTTTTAAAAACATACACTCATACTTGTAAAGATAAAATTACAACATATTCTAAATGTCTAGGTAGAAAAATCTTTTTCAAGGCATTGTAACAAATAAAATGGTAGTGTTATAATAGAGGCGTTGTACAAAGGGCGTGTATATGATGTGCCGCCTTGATGAATCATGACTTTATTTCTAAAGATGCAGATGCATTGTTCAAAAAACATACCATGCACACCCATCGTATTTCTTCAGCAGTATTGTATCATCTTAATCTGTTAACCTGGACTATTTTTACACACCATATGTCATGTTGATAGACCAATCCACAGAGACTTCAGAGCAGGAAAAAAAGAGGTGGGTCTCCATTCTTCCCTAACGGGCTGTAAAGCTAAAGCTAGGCACAAATCAATGTGATTTTTTTTCATTAGGAAAAACAAGGCTGTAGCAACAAGTTGTAAATTATGCATTGGAGACTTATATTTCTGACTGGCTGCAGAAAAGCATTATTTAAGTCGTTTTACATTTTGGCACATTTAATTCTCTAAAAACGCAGAGGCCTATCAGAGGGCATATGCAGCCATTGTAAATCTGCCTGCCCTAACACTGCTTCCACCAGGGTCACCAACAAGTCACAGATTTAAGATGGTATAAAATGGTTACTTTATTGCCATCCCAATTGTTATACATTGGACTTATGTGCATTGTACTAGCCCTAATGAAGGGTGTAAATTCTCAGTTTACGACTGCACCTTAACATTGGAGGGTGGGGGAGCTGTAAAGCATACACTTTTTGTGTTGCTTGTGTCGCTCATCAGACTTCTGCAGTTGAGACTGTGCACACACTGTTTCTATTAGTCAGGGAGGGTTCGTCCGAGAGGCCTCCGTTTGCTTTAATACAGCCAGGCTGTGAGAGGACAGCATGTCGTCAGCTGGTCACAGATGAGATTTAACAGACGTAGCCCAACTTCCTGTCATCAGTAGAATAGAAGTACCGTAGCCCCTCATCTTCATTTTACTGAAGATGGACAACCCCTGATAGCTGCAGGACAAAAGTCACCTGGAGGTCTAAGCCCATCTGGGTGTATTTAATATATATCTTTGCCAAAACAGAAGTAAGTTTGCCAATTGTCTCATTCCGATTAAAATGCCTTAGTAAAAGCAAGTTAAATATGTGAAATTAAATAAAACATACAATGTGAATTCCACAGGAGATGTGCTGAAAGGAACATTTTCTAGTAATTTGTTTTAAATGGTTTAGAATCTAAGTCATCTCTCGTCACCTAATTTGAAATCCCGAATGGTTATGGACAAAATATTCCAGTGGAAAAATGCCCACACTTTCAAGAAGTGGTTTAGCCATCAGCTGTTGTAGATTAGTTTTATATAAACTTTGGAAAACTTGTCAGGTGGAGGGAAAATTGTATTTGAGTTTCAACTTTTTTACCAGTAATATTATAAAAATGTTTGTATAAAGTCTCCTTGAGTCATTTAGTGCTGTAACTTTTTGGGTAGGTTTTGACTAAAAACCTTCTTCTTGGGTAGGTTTTTAGATTTTCACATCTAAAAACTGAAGGTTTTGATAATTCTTCTTTGCAAAATAGCTCAAGCTCAAAGTGAATGGAAACCATCTGTAAATGTGAAATGTATATTTTGTAAAATGTATTAGGTAAGATCAATTTTTAAATGGGGATGATGTCAAGAACCTATTTTAGAGGAACAGCTGGAATATAAAATATGATCTTTTTTTGCTAAAATTATATAGCAAGAGAACAACTTCACCAGTCTTTTTCTGGTGAGGTTCATGGTTTTCTTCAAGGATTGCACTGTATTTAGACTGAACCATCTTCCCATCAAGTCTGACGAACTTCCCTTCTCCTGCTGAGGAAATGCATTTACACAGCGTCATGCTCCCACCACTGACCTGTTTTGTTCTGCTACACATAGCTCTGTCTGTAGGCCAAAACGTTCCATTTTGTTCTCTTCTGACCAGAGCATCTTTTTTCCCACATGCTTGCTATGTTCCCTGCATTACTTGTTGCAAACCATAAACTTTTATGGCTTTCTTTCAACAACATCAACTTTCTTCTTCAGATTAGTAGTTTTCTTTGTCAACAAAGTCTACTTGTGAGGTTTCTCCATAGATGCTATGGACCTGTTGGCTGGTTCTTTGATTAATACCTTTTCCATTTCTAAAAGAAATACATTGAGCAAAACCTTATGATATATCCAAAACTTAAGATATTGTTTTATAATCAAACACTGCTTTGATTATACTGCAGTGTTTCTTGAATACAGGTCTAGAAACTGTATTCTTGACCTGTCTGGTGTGTTTTCTGTGGGTGAATATGTTGCCCAGCCAACTCTTGACTTTAAAAAAAAAAATAAAATAAAATAAAAGCAACAACAAACCAGCTGTCTCTATAATGAAGTTAAATGACTCACATGTGGACTTTATGTTCACTAATAAGAAATGGATTTATTTAGGGGCATCAGATTAAGTGTGACCATATATTAATATGTGGCACGTTTTTCCAAATTGTTGTTTGTAAAAGACAATAAAAAAGGAAAGACAAAACATATAGAATTTTCTTCCATTTGTTCCTGCCAGAACTGTCTCATACATTGTCTTATTATGAATTTTCAGGAATGTCTGAGGTTCAAGGGGTGTGAAAACTTTTGGATAACTGTAATTACCAAGTGAGATAGTGCTCCTTCACCAGCTTTCAATACATGAAGAGATTGCTTCTGTCTGAACCTGATTATGTACATGTCATGAAATACTGACATTTGTATTTATTGCTCACTGCGACGCACATATTTATTTCACTATGCAAATTTCAGGCTTTACTCTGTTACGGGTGATATTTGACAGCTAAAGTATTCCGGACAGAATACTTGAAGGAGAACAGTGCTGGACTGCAAGGGATTGACAAATCAAGCAATTAAATGGGAGGTGATTATGTCATCATTTTCTTGGGCTGGCAGAAAAAAAAACGGTCTTGCTGCATTTCATATTCATGCTGAAAGAATGAATAAGTTAATGTTCGGCGGGATGAGGATTGAAATATCTCACAGGGACATTCTGCTCACTTCTTTTTCAGACAGGCCTTATCTCCACACGTTCAGCCCTGTTAATATGATGATGAACAATATTTCAAGAAGTGCAGCTGAATGTGTCTCTCATGGAGAAAGCCCGGGCAGGTTCTGACTCCTCCTTGTGTTTTCATCTTTCCTTTGTACCACTACTTCTCTGAGAGGGAGGGTGAGGTGTGGGGGGGGGTGGGTAGGCAGGCAGGTGAGTGAAGGCAAAGCGAGGGAGATAATAACCACATATCCCTCAGAAACAGACCACTTTGTGAACCTCCTCTTCCCCATGTCCCCCCTTCTCCCCCCTTAAAACATTTTCATATCAATAATCAAGCAATTTTTCTATGTGCTAATCCATCAAAGCGCACTGGTGCTAATCTGCAGGCGAGGGGCTGGCTGGTGTGTGTAGCATCCCCTTTTCAGGTGAGCCCCGCTCCCTGGCAGACATTTGTCCCGCCATGTGGCACACAAAGACCCCCGCCTAGTCAGCGCTGATTGATCAGAGGCCCACTGCAAAAGAGTAAAGCAGCACACCCTATCAATGATGCTCTACATCCGCACCTAAAAAAGAGCCTCCATCTCTTTCCGCAACATGCTCAATGCAGCAGATAATGAGGGCCATGCTGTTAACAGCTCCTTCAGCTCTGGTTTTTGTCATGTGTAAATAGACAAAGTGCTTACCTCTAAGATGGAGGGAAGAGACAGATAAAGACAAAAATGGGCCTTGGTATGAAGATTATCTTAATGTCGACAAATGCTGACAGGGTTGAATTTCAGTAACTCTTTTTACAGATTAGCGGGGCTTTCAAAAAGAGTGCATTTAAAGAACAATGCGATTGCGTGTTTGATTTTAATTTTCTGACAATTTCTCTCAGCATGTATGAGATATGTGTGGATGATTTTTTCTGCACTCTGCATTGTTGGGATTTACTGAGGGTAAGGGTGCTTTTTAGAAGCTTGGCAGCAGCTCCAGGAGTCAGGGCAATCCTGCAGGAGGCAGAGTGAGAGATAAAATGCAGAGGCCTCATTAGTAGCACATTTATCATCTCCTGTCTGTGATTTAAAAGAATGACTGGGTCAAATCACTTTAAATACCTCGAGGGAAATCAACATTTGTCATTGCAAAGCAAACCTGCC
This sequence comes from Alfaro cultratus, assembly GCA_903066825.1. Classification (NCBI taxonomy): domain Eukaryota; kingdom Metazoa; phylum Chordata; class Actinopteri; order Cyprinodontiformes; family Poeciliidae; genus Alfaro; species Alfaro cultratus. The sequence continues at coordinate 18,493 of CAEFZX010003234.1, forward strand.
TCTCCCCTCTTTTTGGGCGTTAATTTATTCCGGTAAAGCAACCCCATCCGCAGCTGCACAGATTTTAATTTCATTCTTGCAAAACCTCCTCTGACTGTCTATCTCAATTCTTTGCTTTAGCGCAGAATTGTCCCCTTCAATTCATTGAAGTAATACTCACCACTAGCAAGTCTAAGCCCTCATTCACAGACACTGGGCAGGTGATGCAAATGATCTGTAAAGCATGTGAGACACAGCAAATTATTCCTGTGATGTCCACAATTAAAAACGAATACCACCCGTGCCAGAGGAAAAAAAGTGTACATGGGAAGAACAAGGAAGAGATTATGTATTATAAATGTGTTATTAATGTGTAACTTGGCAAGGTCAGGGAAGTCAAGATAGGTGTTGAAATATGGATGTCACCCTCAAAGAGCCTTCTAACATCGCTGCAAGTGGACCCTCTGGACACACCGCCTAACAAAATATTTATGTGCATGCCTGCACACTGGCTCACATTTCTGTGAGAATCATCTGAGGTTACTGCACCCTGAAGATTTTTTATGGCAGTGGCCACAACCCATTTACAAACCTTTTCATACATTTAACATAGTTTAGACTTTTAAAAGTGAGGTTTTGCTATGTTACTTCCTCTAATTGACCCTTTACGTGTGGCAGAAAGGTGTCATAGTTTGTAGAAAGGTAAAGAAACCCTAACGACTTTGGGAAGCTGAAAGCCAGTCTGATGGATACATCCATTTTGGTTTATGTTTGCTGTTTTAAGCAGCACAAGCTGAAAATGTTTCCTTCATGCCCTGGAAAAGTATTAGTATCCATTTGCCTTTTCATGTTTAATGAGGAGTTCATTTAGCCTTTTGATTCAGGTGTTTTGGTCCGAGGTCGTATTTACAAATTGTAGGACTCCGGCCCTCGAGGACTAGGATTTGATGCTAGATATACAATGTCATTAGAGACATACCAACAAACACTTGTAGCTTAAATTGTAATGAATTGTGGATATTCTGTTGACCTAATTATTTCTTGTGCATGAGTGATTGCCACAAATTAATAAATCATGTAATAAGTTGTGTCCTGCTGTCACATGCTCCTTAAGGAGGAGGGATTGCTGTCAGAGACTTGAAACAGTTGCCTGAGTTTCTTTGAGTAGATGCCTTATTTAAAAAGCTGAACTTGACTGAATTGTGTTACAATTTGGTTTGAATTGGTCATTTATTTAATTATCAGTGTGTATTTGTTTGTTTTTTGTATATCCAATTACTCTGTCTTTTTAAAGCAGCTTGCTTTTAACATAATTTTTAACATGAATTATGATTTTTAATTGTGGAAAAAAATAAGTTTAGTTTTCTTCTTCTGATAGTTACATATTTACATAGATTACTATTACTTGCATCCTACTGTGGTTTATTTTGTACAGTGCTTTATGACTATGAAAGGCGCTTTACTGATAAACCTTACTTACTTGTTTATTTATTTGCTCACTGTGTGATGGTTTATGCAATTAAAATTCCAACGAAATACATTAAATGTTAAATTTTATTTTTATAAATGTGTAGAGTTTTAATTCCTGCCAATACTGTGCTGCATTCCATAGGTATTATAATTTTCAGTTTTATTTCAGTAGTTCTCCCTATTGGTCATAAGGTAAAAGATTCAAAAGTCAGCAAATTTAGACATCTCAACATTTTTATTTATTAATTATATTCTTATTGGCCTGGTTTTTGTTTGTTTGTTTGTTTGTTTTTGGTGTTTTGCATGGTTGTAATTTGCAACAGTCTATCATACTGCCACTTTTTGTCAATGGGATTCTTGACATATATGCCAGTCATGTGGTTTAAGACCATGGGAAAAAAAAGTATTTAAACACAAAAAGAGAGAGATGCTGAGCAAGTCCTACAAGAAGTGTGGAATGGGGTAAAAGCAACAGCAGAGCAAATGCATGTCTATTTCATGCCAGTTCAGACAGAATAGTTTGCCATATGTAAATAGGGGTTCAGTAATGAATGCACTTCCCCTGGTTTTATTTGCTTTAAGCCCTCACAGTCATACACACATTGGCACCATGTGAGACACAAATTAGTGAGCGTTTTAAAGAAAATATTCAAAGAGCAGCCTGCCGCCGGAATATCAGTTATTATTTTTGATGTTGCAATTTTTGACACTTTGATGCAATCAGTGAGTAGCCCCGGCATTCAGCCCTCTCCAGGGAGGGAGCTGTCAAGAGTGAGGAGCCGGTGGGTAGATAATTATGGGAGATCAAACCTTGCTAGTTAGTAGGCAGGAACGGGAGGCAAATGCCAAAAACCAGCCAATGTTTCGCAAACGCTTGTTCAAGGATATCCTAATTGCTATAAGTGGTTCCTTCAGGACTGGCACTTCAAACACTGTGTGCTGCTTGATGTCATCTTGCTGGCTCCCCCTCACACACTCACAATAGGCAAATTAGGGAAGAGGGCACAAAAAACATAGCAGAGAACTGTGTCTTTTCAATGTACTCAACTCCTGTGTATGTACACGTATGGTCTAAATGCATATGGAAAAACAAGGATAAAATCATCCAGATTTTGTCAAGGTAGCACTGTCCACTGTTAGTCTTGTATGCAAAATGCAAAGACGCTAATGTGCATTGTTTTATGCTAATGTTATTATAAATACACCACAATTAATGCACAATGCAAGCTAATTTATATGCAGGGCACAACAAGTACACCCACACCGCGTGTACATATTAGTGTTGCATGATTTCAAAAGCTACACATTCTGACATCTAACTTTGTGCTTTCTAATTCAAAGTGAGAACACAGTCCAATCTGTCAGTACTGCTTCAAGCATACCTCTCAGTTTCCCTTCTTACCTTTACAGTTCAAAGGGAAGGAGAGGGGAAGGTGAGCACAATTAGTCAAAATCAGTCAGAACAAATTGTCTGACAAGCAACGTACATTGCTAAGACATCATAGTCCATTTGCTGATTGTGAAATAACCCTTTCACTGTGACCCAGGTGTTTCAACAATGTGCATAAAAAACAGTTATCCAAGCTACTCCTCATATTTCTCATTGATGGATATCTGTTTTAATGCACAAACTTACTTGAAGAAGAATTCTAGACCTGTTTCTGTCTCCCTGAGCCACATCAAAGGAAATCCAGCCCTCTGCAATCAAAAAGAAGGATTTCATGTTTCAAAAACAATTCACATTTTCAAAGGGGGACCACAGCTGACATACAATCGCAGTAAAAACCCATTGAGTCTCCGGCTCCCTCATTCCTTTTCTCTCCCTGTTGTGAATGCGAATCTTGAGGGTCATTGATCATCTCATTAAATTCAGCCCCAAAGAAAGCGATCCCTTTTCACACGCAGCTCAGGAATTCAGACGTGAACCCTCCCCACCACCTTTCTTCAGACGCACCACAAACACACCCGCGCCATCAAACATTGCCAAATGACTGCCATTCGCAGACAAGAAAGCCGGCAATAAAATGATAAAATAATGTCTATTTTGTTCAAAAAGGGTAAAAAGGGGTCATTTTCTGCATAGAGTGCTGAACTGTTAGCATAACAAAGCAGTGGCTGGCCAACTAATGGCTCTTCATTTGTGACAAGGGGCTCTCTAGCTTTTCACTGTTGCGCTCCTCATAAAGTAGCCTGAAACAACTCCTTACTTCTAATCCTGACCTCTATATATTCAAACACAGGAAATCCTATTGTCATACTCAGTCTATACACACATACACAACCGATATACCGACAAGTAAAACGTAAAAAAAAAAATATGTGCAAGGGAGGAGTGTAAGTTTATCTGGAAGTAGACATAATTACTCAAACACACCCCAGACTTAGCAGGCGGTACATCCAGATGACTGTTCAGTAGCCCTGGAGTGGCTTGGTTCAGTCTAATTGTCTCTCTAATTGGTAGTGTCTAAAGGGGGTCTTCTCTTCATTTTTGGATGGAGCAGCATGCCATCACGGAAGGCAAATTACGACGACAGGCTGAAACACAACAGAGAACTAGCAAATGACAGTAAAAGAGAAAAAAATGAGTACAGGGAGCAAAGATGGGGTGGGGGTGATTATCATTATTATCATTTTATTCACCACTGGGAAGCGAGATGTTAAGAAAACAGAGTTACAGGTGACTAAACATCCAAATTGCCCCCCTTCCCAACAGGCCCTTCGCTCTCCTCCATCATCCAAACTCCAAGCTGCATATGTTAAGGGTGAGGTCATGCTGCACTCAGCAAGACAGGCCTCCTTCTCTGGTCCTCAACTCTGACGCTTTATCTGGGAGGCCTGGCCTTGATGTGCTTTTAATATGAAGGACGGTGGGCTATCAGCTAGCTGTCAGCTCTGTAACTACCCCACATCGCTCCCCGGGGCAACAGAGCCAGTCAAGCCAGCATGGCTGCCTAGCGCCCAGAAGCTCTGCTGCTGATGGACCCGATTAATTCCCCGGAACGCAGGTTTGTCTTCCTGCAGTTCAGTCAATGACTTCATTCAGCGGGGTGAGGTCACCAGAGGCCTAGTAATAAAGGGGCTGCGCTTCACAGTAAAGACAGCAGCACGCCTGTGTGGAGTTCTCAAAAAAAGTCCTTAAAGTATGAAGAGGGTTAAAAAAAAAAAATAGGAAGACATCCAAGAGTCTTTGGCTCCAGCAGTCTTTAAGCAAGTGGCGTGCAAACGGTACTTCCTCTGACTCCTGCCTTCTTTCCTCTTCCTTTCTCTTTCATATGTCAAAGGAATAATTGGCAGGCCAATGAATTATTAGCACATGCAGCAGAAACAGGACCAACAATGTCCCATACAAGTGGAGGGTCCATTAAATGTGACTTTCCTTTAAAAGAACAAAGGTTCACATAAGTAAGTGGATTTTCTTATTTTAAAAATAAGAAATAAAGTAGGTGTTGCTTTTCTTCTCTTTGACTCTGGCTACCTTCAATTCTAGTTGAAATTTTCCAGCATTTTTTATTGAGAATAATGTCAGTGTGATGAATGAAGGTTCAATAAAACCAGTGATGATGATAGAAGTTGTCCTCTCCTCTCCTTGGGTCGTAACTGATGTGGCACAGCGGTTTAGAACAGTAGTTTCATATAACAATGCTTATTATGAGGCTAAGGCCTTTAAACAAGTCAAATAAAATTGATGTCATTCACTTTTGGAAACTTAATGACAATCCAGGGAGTTTGACTCCAACCAACGGCATGGGGAAATGACAACTTACGAGTGCAAGTAACTCACTCTTGCGCTTATAGGATTGTAAAAAATGACAATTTTTTGAAATGTGCCATAAATTTGCTGAATTGCTCTTGCCATCCCCATGATGGTGGTTGCTCCTACCCCATAGACCACACAGGTCTAGTCACTTCATATAATCTAAAGCTGCAAATCACCAAAGAGCCACAGACACAGAGGTGTGATAAGGGAATTGGGAGGGTTTTGGTGACTCAGGTAAGCCAAGCAGACAGGGGACAAATAGAGTGCGGTCTTGAGGCCCGCCTATCCATCCGTTGTGAATGAGAAGGGGGCGTGAGTTAGACAAGAGGCCGGCAGTGATGCACGGCAAGCTCATAAAGCAGGCCATCAGCTGACCTCTGAGGTTCAGGGAGGTGGGCAGGCAGGGCCTTTACGACCATCACCAGATTTAATAGCCAATAATGACTGGAATAAGCGCTTAAACCTTTAAAGGTCTGCACAGCCGCATGGAGGCAGTGACAGAAGATTCATGGCAAGGAAAAAGAAAGGGAGAGTGATGGGTTCAGCCGGTGCACTGACAGGGGCCATGTTTCAGTCGAAAGGCAAAATGACAGATGGAAAGGGAGAGGGTCGTGATATGCGTGTCTCTTTTAGTGGAGCCAACTGGCTTGTCCGTCTGTATCCTGGTGAATGCACAACACTGAACAGTGAGGTAGAGGAGGAAGAAGACAGGAGTAATACACGGGGTTAGAGACACAGCAAAAATGGACAAACAATAAAGTTTGTCCGTTTCCTGTTCGTTTGACTTTTTTTTAGTTCATTAAGGGATATTTCTTTAGAAAACTACATCTGAAGATAAAAAACTATATATTTTTTATATGTCGTCAATACTATCTGAACTAATTTTCAAAGTCAGTTACATGTGAATTTTGATAAATTTGGACATTATAGTAGTTCATGTATCTCTGTTATTTGGTTCAAAAAGCAAAATTTTAACACAGTGATAATGTTTGAAGTGTATGTGTCTTCTATCAGTATAGATGAATATGACCTACAGATAATAAAAACTCAGAACTTAAATCAGAAATTTTGAATATTATAAACAGACTGACCTCAAACTGGACCTAATGCAACTTGTGTTCTGTGCTCAACCGCTCTCCCTCCAGAATCTCAGAGACCTTAATTTTAATTTTAAATGCTCAACTGAAAACTGGCTTTGGATTACAATGTTTGTGATTTTAAAAAAAAACGAGGAGTGATTTTGGCAGTTTTAGCCAATGTGCTAGAAAAGTTTGGTGGCTCTTGAAGCACTGCGTCCAGCTGCAATCAATGTTGGCTCCCTAACTACTGAATGGGCTTTACTTTACAATCCTGTCAAAGCTACACCTATTCCTCTTGCTTGCCTGACTTTTTTCTCTCAAATATTTTCCTTCCACACAACTTTCCATTAATATGCTGGCAACCTCTGTGAAAATCTCATTGCTTTAGCATCAATGACATTTTTTGGCTGACCTAAAGAGTGTCAAGTCAAGTTAACTAGTTAGTCCCTATGATTCTGTGATTGGTATGATTACCAAAAAACATAATTTGATAAACATTTGCCTCAATCCATAATCATCCAAACTACAAAATCAAAGCCTATAGTACAACACATCACTTTACAGTCATTTTAAATAAATTAGTCCAGATCAGTACTTTTAGAAAATAATAGCTTCTAAACAGGTATTAAGCATACTTTTCACTAACCCCAGATTTCTGTTTTTAGATTTTTTTTATTTGCCTGATGTAATATTCTAATTTTAAATGTTATGTTTTCATTAGATGTAAGTGGAAAATCATCATGATTAATGGAAATAAAGACTTTCAATCATCAATCTGTGTGTAATTAATCTATATAATGTGTTTCAGTTAGTGATAAAGTTCCTAAATTAAATAGGCTTTCTAATAGTTTTCCAATTTATTGGAAGTGTCTGTATAACTACTGACCTCAGAATGAAGAACAACTAGAGTAATATTTCATTAAAAATATCTTTATCACACCAATAAACAAAATACCATTACATTTCAAACATTTGAAATGATCTGATAAATGACCCAGGCAGTACGCCAATAGACTAAAGATTGCCTAAGTAGTCTTGGGAAAAAGAGAATAACAAACCATATGCTTCAATAGCACAAACTTGACATGAGTGCATTATATATTAAGCCACAGTATATAAATGTCTTTATGGGAGTAAAGGGAAAATCCTAATTTACAGTCCTTCCCTTGCAGACTTCTTTGTCTCATATTCTAATGACAAGTCTTAGTTACAGCATGCTCCCATCGTTTGGCCCGAGATCATAACATCAATTCATTAACTGCTGGCACCAAACTAATTCCGATTTTCCATAAACTCTAAACCTAATACAGTACTCATGAAAGGGAGGCCCATTTCACAGGCTGGCACATGTTCAAGCAACATATGCCACATAATCTCTTAAAAAGCATGATCCGAGTCCAAATTTAATTATGTAATAGCACAAACGAAATCAGAGTGCCGACACAGCAGAGCCCTCGATACGCTGCGTTCTGCCACTCCACTCTCATTCTCCTCATTTGTTTATTGCTCTTGCCAGTCCCGCCAGCCTCAAGGGCCGTGACGTCCAGAGTCCACTCAGCGGTCTACAGATGGCTCCGAGACTCAGCACTCATTTCGCGTGGCTGTTTTTCTTTTTAATAAGGTTTGCTTTCAAAATATGACCATTGTTATATGATCATAATGCCTTTTCATGGTCTCACAAGCCATTATTTTTCGCGCACTGTGTTTTAACATACTGAGTGCAGTCTTTTAACATGTTTTTTTTTTTTTCCTCCTCCTTCCCATGGATTTATTGCGATGTGCCTTGGTTGATGCAGTGGTGCTGTGGTGGCAGATGAGCTTTAGCAGTGAGAGGGTGGGGAGCTCAGGGGATGTTCATGGTTCCCTGAGCCCTGCACTTCCTCTGGCAGCGGCACTCAACTTGCAAAGCACTGAGCTGAGGCTCTTGATCTCTGTAGAATACAGATAAAATTTTACCAGCGAACAGTGTCGGGCCTTCACCGACTATGATACTGTCCCTAAACATTGCTGAGGAGGAGTAAAAATATATATATGGGTATAAAAACCACAAAAGGCGCTCTGCTGAGGACTATATCCTAGATACCAGGTCACCTTTTTCCCAGTTATGGTATCAATAAATCCTTGGACAAAACTGCATATCTTAAGCACCTTACTGGCGAGTTTTACAGTGCAGTCAGCGCTTGGCACGCATACGATAACATTCCCCTCGCACAATGGTCTAATCTTCATGGCACAGGTAGCACTGGGATTGTCTTGGATGTGCACTCTGCCATCGCCTGGGTTTGTCCCAGCATCAGAGCCTCGTGCATTCCTTTGTGCTTTTTAACCAATGAATTAAAGAGGATTTCGACAGGGAAATGCTTATCAGGAAAAGTTTTTTACCCCTTTACTCAGAGATAAACAAATTAAACTAAACAAGTTGGAAAGAGTTTCACAAACTCATTCTGTAATAAGCAAGAGCTTCTTAAGATAACAAAGGCTGATTTAGACATTTTGTAACACAAAGAGTTGAGGAAAAGTGAAACCGTAAGCTATATGGGACAGGGGTTCATTTTGAGCTTTGTAAAATAGTTTATAATTTGTATTTTTAGGAGCCAATCAGATCTCCGTGCTTGTGAGTAAATAAATGAAAATGTTGGGATGTATTGTTTGTAGCTTAAATATTCAGGTCACTTCTCCCACGAAATCTTTTAATTTTTTAATCCATGCAGATGTTTGTTTTCAGGAAAACTTTCTGAAGTGCATCCCCAGATGAACACTGAAAGCATTCCTAAGCAGCTGAGTTGCTCTTATACAAAATACCTCAAAGAGCCAAAGATAATACATGTGGATTGAAATGCAATCTGCCTCTCACTTCTACCCGAGATAAGTACAGCCATTGACAAGACCTGGCTTCCTCCTCTTATCTCACAAACACTTGATACCAGAAACTCTGTGCATGAATAAGTCTTTCAAGATTGTGATGTAAATATATCCGATTAATCACAACAAGAAAAACTGTAACAAGAAGCACTTCCACCCCCCCAAACAACATTGTAAAAATGTTCCTTTGCTTGCACTTGAATCAAAAGTAGTTTTCTTATCCACATTTTGCACTCAGGAGTGTGAGATCACGCAGTCCTCAGTCATATACCCATGATGCCTTGTGCTTTAATCTATGCTAATCTATTGTAATGTTTTCACTTTTTTTTAACTGCTAACAATAATTTATAGCGAGACAATATGAGAAAACTCTAGACAAAAAACATCTTGTGATAATCTATGCAAAAGCTCATTTTCCTTCCTGATGGATTTAGTGACATATCCACCCCCACTAACACCCCCAGCAGTAAAATATTTAATTTTACTGAGTAGATCCGCGGGACACAAAAGAAAACCATCAGGTCCATGTTGAAGTTTAATTACTGATTTAAAGCCAGTCTGAAGCCTCCAGGCCCATCTCTGCTGTTAGTAAGGGAGAAAATTAGGAAGAAATGAAGATAACAGTGCATGCAAGGGTCCTTCATGGTTTTCAAACACACAGTCTGATGATAACTTATGTGTGGGGAAAAAAATAGTCTTTTACTTGTGAACATAGAAATTAAGGATGCACTTTCAAAAAGAAGATTTATTATCAACATGAATAAAAATATCGGGGAATTTAATGAGCTCAGTAGTTCTTCCAGTCCACAGTGTGGCGCTCTGCTCTCCGTCTGATTGAGCAAATTGAGCTGAGCTTTATTTTGGCACCTACCATCTGTCCTCAGCACATATTTCAGACTATTAAACGAGAGCGAGCCTCTGTGTGCATGTGTTTGATTAAGCTCTGTCTAGCGACCCTTATTGCTGCCAATTCCTCTGAATCTATTACAATCCCTTCATCACACACACACACCACTTCATTTACATTTCCTCTGGTTTCCTTAGGTTGAAGAATAGCTCAGGTGGGGGGCTATATTTTCTGAGTGTCCCTCCTCTAGGTTTACCCAGATTTTGCGGGCTTGAAAAGTTGCAGCGGTACACCGAGGGAGGCATTTTCACCTAATGAAACCCAAGATCAATAGAGCCGTTCTCTACTCTCATATATAGTGTATGTACACAAGGGAAATAAAGCATTATTTTTCTTCCTCAAATGTATAATAGATATCATTCTTTATTTAATGCTTAGCTCAATTTCACATGTGGTGCAAAGGGGAAATATTCCTTCTGATGATGTCCCTAAATTACAAAGACATAACACAGGAGGGGAAAGTATCATAAAAATTGAAAAAAATAAAAATAATAATAACAGCAGTGTCCTGTTCCCCACCACATCAGAGCGCTAAAGCACATTACAATTAATGTTATATAATTAAAAAGCTTAGAGACATTTACATATTAATCTGCTCTGCTGACTGCAATCAACATATTTTAAATCAAGAGCTCAGGCTTTGCAGGAAAAAAAGCAGCGTAGGAACGCAAAGAGGAGAAAAGAGCTGATAAGCGTAGAGAAGAGGCAAGACGAGGGAGAGGAGGATGAGAGCAGTCACTTCAGGTGCAGCCCTTATCGGCGGCAGAGAGAGGACCTTTCTTATGTAATCTGTGATTTCATTCAGCCTCCGTATCAGATGATTGTCTGGGAGAAGAAAAAGCCATTTTGAGGGGAACGGGCTGCGTGAAAAGGATCGCCTCCCCGGTAGCTCACCCTTCCATGTCGAACCAGCCGCATGGCAACGAAGGTCAGCAGAATTATTGGAGGCGGGGGTGGCTCTGCCAGAGAAGACAATGATATGGCCTTAACCCTCATTTGGAGGTGCCATTTCCCCACCTGACCCCCCTGCTAAAGTGTTATTTTTCCATGTTATGAAATGTGATAGCTCTCTGGTGAAACAGGAGTCTCTAGTTAGAAAGGTAATACTTTGGAGTGCAGCGACAGCGAGTCAGGCTCAGCCTCTCCCCTAAATGGCTTGGCTTTGCGGCCTTACTCCTCCGTGCAAACACAGACAGTTCAATCAGGGCAAAACAACGTTCTTTTAACCGCTTGGCTAACAACAACCAGTGGCACACAGCGGTGCACACAGGAGCCCAGAGATTGCACACTTAGGGGGAGATGATGATAATGTCTTTGTGAATTTCACCCAAACATGTCATTTTAAAATGAGGCTCTCCACAGGCCTGTGTTATGTGTCACAACCTGTTGTTCTCAGTTCCTGCTCTTCTTCACCCTCCCAATAAAATATCATGATGGAAAACACGTTTTATTGCAAACAATTTTTTTTAAAAACACAGCAGTCAATTATTAATGACGCACAAACTGCAATAGCAATCAAAAGGATATTTCTGCAAGAGATGAGGACTGTGTTTGAACCACTTGTCCAGCAATTACTTAGTCAACTTTTACATGTGGTGTGATATTAATAAGTAAGGTGGGAAAATCATAAATGGCTAGTGGTTCATTAATTTCATATTATATTTTCATTAATGTAAAATGATGTGAGCGATGCTCTGAATAATTTAATTCCAAAGCAATCCATGTGAAATATAATATGTAAGTCAAATTCCAATCAGAGAACTTCACAGAAAAAGAAGGATGGGATAAAATTTGTTTTTAATGTTACGGGTGAAACCGTACATCTTTATTACTTTCTGCCTTCACTGTGCCGTAATTTTCTAAGCTTTTAAACATCTTTATTCAAGGACATTTGATTTGCAACTATAGCAATACCAAAGAAAGAAAACTGAAAATGAATGTAATAAACAAACTATATTTTTTGTGTTTTTGTGGCAGCTGACTGGCAACAGGCTGGGGAGGGAGCATTCTGTTACTTAGTGCTTCAATCAGAGAAAACCTCTCTAGTAATTCATTTAAATGGGATTTAATGCATTAAATTTAGTTAATCTAGGAGAAAGGCACAAGAGCTAATTTTAGCCTCGTAGTGGTTATACGAATAAGTTTTTTTAACACCTTGGTATATTTTGGTACTTGTAACTAACTCATTTCAAGTTCAGAGGATAAGTAGCTATTGCTTGTGGTACAAATTTGTGTACACGTGTTTTTATTCTCACGTTACTATCTTAAAGAAGATATGACTGTGTCTCTTTTTGTTTAATTGATTATTACTATTTAGTCAATCTTACCCATTTTCTGCCTAAACGCAAATCCTGTTTTGTGCCTATACACCTACACTCACAGAAGACTCACTACAGCAAATAATATAATCAAACATTTGGGACTTTTTTAACAGCAAACATGACAACATGTTCAGGTGTTATGGAAATCATCATGCTGTTCTTTTTTTGGTGCCTTTTTAAGGAATCATACATAAAGTTGATGAATTTTGTAATGTTAATGATACAGCGATTGATTAACAGATAGAATAACTTATTTGTGAAGTGAGATTCAGAAAGGACACAAAACCTTAGGTCACTCCATCACTCCTCTCTATGCCTGGTTAGCCTGAGCTGCACATATTTCAGGGATGGTTAACCTGAAACCCTCAATGCTAAAAAAAAATCCTGCTTTGAGAAATGTTTTTTGTGGATTATTGCAGCAAGTGTTCACACACATGTAAACTAAATGCAACATTTCTGCAGCACACCATACAAGCAATGACTAATTATTGCTTTTCCACTAATCCTAAGGAACTCCATAAATTAAAAAAATGCATCCCAAACAAAAGCATCTGTTGTAGGAATTTAGCATGAAGTAGCCAGTTTTGTTAAGTGGTCTGCATGGAGTGATGTGTAAACCACTATCAAACAGGAGAAGCGGTGTGAACAGGGAGCACCAGAGAGATGCACATCCACTCTCAGCTGCTCCATCTAGGGGACCAAGCTTGCCTCTACCCTGAAACTTGTGAATCTTTCCCACTCTTTAAATCTAAAACACAGATGTTAGAGAGTTTGCTGCAGCTTGCTGTAATAGCACCAATTCTTCCCTGGTTGCCGCTAATCACTCCTTCGATCTGTGTGGAGAGGACACATGGCTACAGGGTCCAGTCTGACACAAGACCTTTAATTTCTTAAGTAATGTTGCCCAGGGGGGCTTTGGCACAGGGCAATGCCAGGGGAAGGTCAAAGAAACAGGAAGATTAAGGCAGTGAGGTGTTGAGTTTGTCACCTCAGGGTCTACAGTCTCTCACAGAGAAGGAAGTCTGACTGAGTCCTGCCTTCATCCAAAGCAGATGGCATTTTTTTAAAGTGTCAGGGCTTATTTTTGGGATGCAGCCTCTGGCAGGCCCTGGGAAGACTACTTATTAGGCATGTATGCTTATAATTTAGTTAAACCACTGAGGGTTTGGAAACAAACCCAGGAGCCTCAAACTGAAATACTTCCTCTCTTTCCCACCTCCTTTTTCTTTCCTGTCAGAGAATTAAGCAAACGCAAAGAAAACCTTAATTTCAAAAGTGCTGCAACCCTAAAAAGGGCAAAGCATGCCTTATATATAGTACAGCAGTATGTATAGTGTCCTACAAAATCAGGAACACAATTAAATAATTTCCACATTTTGTTAGATGGCAACCACAAACGTCAACATACTTCAAGACACCTAGATGGAATAATGGTGTCTCAAAGTGAAGTGAAATGAAACATATGAATAGTTTGCAATTAGTTTTACAAAAGTGACTATTACACACCTGTGTGTAATTTTTTCTCAGTATAAACACAACCAGTCTCACAGGTTTGTCAGAGAACATTTATGAGCAAACTGTATAGTAAATATGTGAAGGACAGTGATCTAGTTAAATTAGACCAAACCTTTATTTTTTGGCCAACAAGCAAAATGCTTTATGCATGAAGCTGCTCAGAGTTTATGGAAGGTGGTTGGAGCTACATACAGGGAATCCTGGGAGAAAATCTGTTTGAAGCCGCCAATAAACAAGGTGGTTTCACCATGACCCTAAAAAAGCTACAGTTTTAACGGAATCACAGGGTATTCATGTGTTAAGATGGACTAGACTTAAATCCAATTTGAGAGACAAAGAAAAAATATTAAAAAATGTTAATCTTATTTGTTCAAATCTGGTAGAAACAGAGACTGCAAGACATGTAGCTGTAATCACAGAGAAAGGTAGTTTTACAAAGACTTGACTTAGGGGACTGACTACAATTGCACACCACATTTTCAGATTTTTATTTATTAGAAATTCTTAAAACAGTAAAGTTTTTACTGCAACATGACAAAATATAACAAAGTTCACTGTTACGTTTCCAAAGTTTTCAATGCTGGATGAGCCCTTTAAGCATGTAAGTGATGTATGTTCAATACAGCAGTTGTACATTGTGTTTACTGCTGTAGCATGGATGAGTTATTAAGTTGAAATAATTTTAAAAGGATGTTAGCAACTTTTGTATTAAATCTACACTACTTCTTAAATGGGGAACCACTCATCAAAAACACATTTGCAAAGATAGACAGTGTCTGCAGGGGCTGTAAACCTGCTGCATAAGCAGTGGAATCTAAATCCACACACTCACATGTCACAACAGCTCTCAGGCAAACATACACAGGCATCACCTACTGCAAAGAGATAATTAGCAAGCACAGCTGACTCCTTGAATTGTCCTCCGTCCTCCCCCATCACTTCCCAGCTAATAGGGGCGTGAGTCCCACTTATTAGATGTGATTATCCACCCAGGGCTGTATGTAGATTAGCTTTATTACATCCCTTAACCAGCTTCTCTGCTATTTAGACAGAAAATGTAATTCATTGATGTATCTTAGATATAAATCTGCATTCACAGGTCAAAGTCCTTCTCCAGCACTGGTTACGACAGGTTGGCTGATTAAACTATCAGGCTGACAAGCCCAAAAGCCACACAAGAGGACAGGCAAACGTACAAAGGACTTCCTATTATAGAAAATCCCCTAGAATAGCCAACAGCAGGGATATGGTAATGATGTATTACCTCTCTAACACGTCTACGATCCACACTTACTATAGAACTGCTGAGGAGACACGCTTACTTGTGGATCTTAGTTCATATTTGCAACAAAATGGAAATATTCTAAAACAAATACAGAAAAAGCATTACATATCCACACTGTGTGAAATGTATGAACACATATATGAGTATAGGCAGACAGGAACACACACACACACCCACACCTTCACACACTTATCTTTCCAATTCCCTTATCCAGCTGAATATGATGACTGGGTTTGGACTGACCTCCAGGCAGAGGACGAGGCCTTGCTCTACGTGTGCCTCCTCTTCCCCTCCTCTTTTTCTTCCAACAGAATGAATCTAAAAGACTGGTGACCTTGCTGTGGGTCTGTAAGGGAAATGAGCTACATCTTGTCACAGTCTGAACAGACCATTTGAAACCTGGTTTGTTGGCTTTGAAAAGGCCAGTGATTGTGGAGCTGATAACTGTAGTGGGTGTGAAGGGGGTGGCCTTTATTCAGAAAATTAAAAGGCAGGCCTGATGGAAATATGTCGACACGGGCGCCAAGCATATCATTGCAAGACTCTTATCAAGCGAGCATCTCTGCAGCTAGCCATGAATCTATACTCTGCTGCTGGCAAGCCGAAGGCACGAAACAAAAACAACAAGTGCAGATTCTTCTCCCAATAACCAGGAATATGTTAATGATTTTCAGGAAGCAAATTAACTTTAAGGGTTCCTTACGAATGTGCCATCTCTGAGATAGGATTTAAAATTCATTATCTGCACAGTTATCCAAATCCGTGAAATGGTTCAGACAGACACACAACACACAAAGTCTGGAAGCAGGCACAAATGAGCTAACTCGTCTGTTTCTCTTGCAAGATTTCTGTGTGTGTGTGTGTGTCCTGTGAGTGTGTGTGTGCATGTTTAAAGAGCTCTCCAAACAAAAGCTGGCATCTCCCATGGCCTGCACAAATGTTTGTCTAATGTAAACCGCCATATAGCAGCATCTAATTAGGAGTGTCAGGCTGCATGTGGCTGAGAAATCTCAACCAACTGTCAACCGAATCAGATTGCTCCCAATCAGCGGGGACACAAAAAAGGGAAAGAATGGAAGAAGAGGATGCAGCAAGTGAGAACCAGGGACCCGAGCGGGGGGCAATTAACAGTCAAGGTGAAGCCACTCATTGTTGTCAAAGAGGCTATGCTAGCCATGCATGTTAGACTCATACCCTCCCTGTTTCTTTGCCAGCATCTGCTGGCACATTTGTAATTAGGCTCGGAATGCTGAGCAGTGCTGCATGGCGGTGGCCTAGCACTGCCATAAATGACACAAAAAGGAAAGAGAGTAGCACTTGAAACACAGAGCTACAGAGTAATGTAGGTTCTTAGTTATTGAGAGAGCACATAGGGAGGCAAATCTGAATCGACCTCTCATTTTGCTTCCACCTTTTATTATCTTCATAAATCCTTGCTTTATTAATATAATAAGAAGTACCCAGTCATAATCCTAAACTTCAATGACCACACTACGAAGGAACAAGATGATGCTATAAACATAAAGGAGCATATGTTTCACATGCAGATATTCACATTCCAACACGAGTCGCATACCCTACTTTAAAGATTGGGCAAAGCAAGTTCCTGAAAGGTTATCATGAATAAAGGTGTTTCTGAACCACCTCCCTTGGCGTTCATTATTAGTGGGTGAAAACAGTATGAAGAACGCAGAACTTTTTTTTCCCATCTAAAACCATGATTTGCTTGGTGTAAACAACAACAACAATACTGGGGACGTAGTTCTGTAGAAGGCACACAATGAGCTCAAGGGTTCCTCATAACATCTCATTATAGTTAATGAGCACTGTGTGTTTACAATGTGTAGCTCTATAGAGCTAGCAGTGTTTACCCATCCCCTCCTCTCAATAGAGATCACTCAGCGCACCCCAAAACAAAGAAGGATTTGTTTAGCCATGGGCTGTGTTTCTTCCCTTTTGGATCATAGGGCTCAGTCTAGCAGGCACAAAGTGCTATCTCTAAATTCATCACAACAACCATAAAATTATCTAATATATACACTGGATTAAAACCCAACAATGTATGTACTTCACTAGCATAGCCTCTAAAAATGGCCGTCCTCATGTGATTGTCTTTAACAATGGCTTACAAATCTAAAGATCAATCAAACTTATTAAAATATTATTGAATTCACAAAGTGAAACACATTATATATTTTTTAAACCTTTATTTCTGTTAACTATGGTGATTTTCCTGCTTACTGTTATTAATTCATTCATGGAAACACTGCATGTCAACTTAAAATATTACATCAGACCAATAAAAAATGCTTTTCAATACTGAAATACCAAGGGTTAAAGAAAAGCTTGTTTAATACCTGCTTAAAGATTGTGTTGGGAAAATGTACTTCCAGCCTGACAAATGAGCTATATCAAACAGCACATTTTATTCCTTTAAATTGATGATATTCATTACCCACATTTGTTTTTTGTTTGTTTTGTTTTTGTCTCTTGCATTTTGTAATGTCAAAACCCTGTTATTCTTATTAATTAAAGCTATGGGTGTACATTCACACTCAATGTCCTGGTGGGAGGTGAACCTTTTAAGTCTTTTCTTCCTTTTCTTTCTGTGTTTAACTCCATTAATCTTTTAGTCAACTCTGACCAGGTTCTCTATCCCTGCTAAAGAAAGTCAATCCCACATTATGTTTCACTCGGGGCCTGGAGTGTTCTGAGATATGTGCTACCTTAAAAGCAAAGCACATTCTCTAGTGTGTTTTCTGACTAATACATGCCACACTTTTCAGATTGTTATATGTGAAAACTATGAAAAATGTGTAGGTTTTCTTTTATGTATACAAACATACCATACTTTGTTTTGGTCTATGACATAACATCCCAACAACTTACACATCTGTTTCACTTCAACACAGACCTCAGAACTTCCTACTTGATTTTTTAATTCAGAATATGATTATTATATCATCTGATCCTTGAATAGAAAGCTATGAGCGAGTTCTGCATGAGAGGCTCATCTCTTAATCAGTATTTTGGGAAGCACGGCAGTTTGAGAAGCTGATTGAGGCCTGTGTTGACAGTGTGTTAATCTCTGATTAACATCTGCATGTGATCTCATGGAAGTATGGCACCAGTAAGCTCTGTGTTCACACAGAGCATGAAATATCCAGGCGTGTAATAACATTTTATTTACAAAGGGCCCACTGGGCAAAATACATGCCACCACTGCCGAACTGAGCTCAATATAATTCACTTGAATACAGTATTTTCTCTCGACAAGATAAGCAAGGAAAGGAAAAACTGAAAGATTTTTTTGGTTACAGTAAGTTTTTAGAAGCTGGGAGTTGATGGCCACCTGTATGGAATAGTCAAATCTATGAACATGGGAAAGTTAGTAGATGTGCCAAAAAGAGGACAAAGGATGAGTCCCACATAAGTTGAATAATTTCATTTGCCTACAGCGTAACCTGCATTATCTTTCTAAAAAGGGACAAGACAGAGCTGTATTTTAAGAAGGAATGTGAAGCATGCGGACCACAGTTCCTGTTCACCCCTCTTAAATCAGTGGTGCATTTAGAGAGAAACCCACTGGATCAAAATCAGTAAAACACACTATTTCAGAACACAGCGGCGAAGACAAACATATACCAAACATTGCAGTAAGTCATCAGCTTGCAGAGTTACAACAGACTATCAAGATTAAAATATGCATGTGTGGTGAATCTGTGTTGGATACCACAGGTTTTTGTGCACAAAGTAAAACTAAATGCTTCTGTAGTTTACCTCTCATAGATTCTGCCAGTATGATAAGGTAAAGTCAAAATACTGGTTAGATGTACTCAAATGTAAGCAACATGGTAGGCAACAAATCAATAACATATTTGGCTGAGGGGTATTCCCCCATAGGGAAGGGTTCGCCATTAGACAAGGAAGAGCTTTCTGGAAGTAGGCGGAGCTTTGTGAAAGCAAGCATTTAGGCACCCCCGAATGGTTGCCAAGGGAGATTCAGAGATTTCTCAAACATGCATGATGCAATCAAAGCAACACTCCAAATAAGTTTTTGATGAGGGAATAACTTGATAATTCACAAAAGCCGACTTTACATAAACCGCCATTTAAGTTCTTTTACAAACTTGTTTAGGACTTAAAATGAAAACGTTTAGGTCTTCATTTCAAGCAGAAACTCTCATGCCTTGACTTTGGACTCAATTTGGGACTTTTGTTTTCAAAGACTTGAGACTTAAAGGTGACTTCCAAAACGATAACTTGGTCCCACCACTGAGAAGCATCATCATAAAAACCAAGGAACGCACCAGATGGGTCAGGGAAGTTTTAGAGAAGAATAGACAAAGAGAGAAAAGTAACTGCACATCAACCTAAATACACTACATTTTCAAATAAAATAAGAGTATAATCAATAAACGTTGAAATTGTCAAGTATAAAATGCAGTTTACTATCTCTGTTCAAATAATATGTACATGTCTTACTTTTAGTAAAAACAATGGCCATACATAAATAATTTCCTCTAAGAGGAGCATAAGCTTTTGCATCATGAATTGTCCTCTTTTAAGATTTTCTTTATAATAATTAAATTCCAAAGTCCATTAGAGAATAAAAACACTGAGCTCCTCCTCATCTCTTCCCAAAATAAAAAATAACCTACTAGCATCACTTTCTATGCCTCTCAAACTGCTTTGGTGTCCTACAAAATTACCATATGAGAGGCTATTTACAACTTGACAAAATTTCTGTGTGTTTCCATGTGAGCTCAGTCCGTTCCTGTGATGGAACAAAATGAAAAGCCTGCCTTACTTGTTGCACGCAATTAAGCCTGTGCGAAAAGACAGTCGGGGCAGTTTAACATTTCATAGGGTTGTAATTATTCTTTAACTGTTGGAAAGTGCTGTCCCCTAGGAGCCAATTACTTGAAAAGCACTCATCACACACAAGATATATACAAACAAATCCTTCAAGCACAAAGTAAATGTTTAAACATTAAAAGGGATGAGTGGAGGAACCCATACCAATCAGTTTTGGTTGGAGCTAATTACTAATAAGAGCAGCAACCCCGTGGCGTAAGATAATTATGACACCAACATGCACCTCAAACATAAAGAGGGCCCTGGCTGGCTGGTGTACCAAAGCTCTATGATCCCAGACAACAGAGTCTGAAAACCAAGTGGGGAATAAAAAAAGTTGTTGACCTTACTAACTGACCAGATACATGGTATAATAATGTTGACACGTCTGATTTTTAGGTGCGGGTCAAAATAATGAGCCAACTAGAAAACTTTGTTTCATTTGAAACTTTTTTTCTATTGTTCTATGGAAACTAGATTTGGAGATTTCTATTTGCCTTTTTATAATATGTTCAAAAATCTTTTTGTTTAAAAGCCAGAAAATAACACAAAATAATAAGATATGTGCATGAAATATAAAAAAAGAGTAAGTCAAGGTGGGGTGTGTACCACCTTGGGCAGTACAGCTCTCATTTTTAACTGAAATAAAAACTTAAGAGTCAATATTAGTTTAAGTGACTCGACTGGGTAATTCCTCAGTTCAGCAATCATATTAACCTCCACTTACTCTCTACATCTGCTTGGCCTCTTGTTTGCTCATCTAATCAATCTCTTTTACCCATGTTCTTTAATGTCCTACCACATTTGGCCATCTCTAAATATCTGCTAATGCCTGGGAAACACCAGACCCTCAGTGATAGCACTGTAAATGTAATTTATTTTTCACTCATGCAAGCACTCGAGCTAAACGATTATGGCTACTGAGGATTGGCACTCTATATAAGATAAATATTGATTGTCTGAATGGTTTGTTAGCCACAGTGAGGAATAGGGTCTGAGGAAGAGGAGGTGCCTATAAGGATGGGTG
This sequence comes from Alfaro cultratus, assembly GCA_903066825.1. Taxonomy (NCBI): domain Eukaryota; kingdom Metazoa; phylum Chordata; class Actinopteri; order Cyprinodontiformes; family Poeciliidae; genus Alfaro; species Alfaro cultratus. The sequence continues at coordinate 39,552 of CAEFZX010003234.1, forward strand.
CTGTTGGCACTAGTCTTAAATCAAAGAGTGGGCTTTCTAGTATGGTCACAAACAAATGCTAAACAAAACACATTTCTGTCATTGCTCATTTAGCTGCAATGTGGAAAAGAAAATACAATATCAGCGGCCTTTTTTGAGTGTTTTGACATTTGTTCTGCTTAGTCCATTTAAAACACACACCAACAAATCTGACTTGTGAAACATAATAAATCATAGTAAAAATAAACATACATGAAGCATAATAGGTATAAGCACTACAAAGGTAACAAATTAGCTCCAGAAAAAGATTTTCTCCTCCTCATATTGCTAATTGTATCAGAAGGTGAAACAATACCAAGTTTCCTGGTTTTCTGTCTTGAAACTAGAACACATTAAGGGATGTCATCCCAAGATCACACATTCTGAAGCTCAAGTAGCATTTTAGCCAGCAAACTTCAAAAACTTTATAAAGGCAAGTACAAGTTACAGGTATCCATTATGGCCTTCACTTCTGATGGCACTTCTGTCTAGATACAAGAGCAGAGATGAGTAGAGTAGCTAATAATTGTACTCAAGTAGGAGTAGTACTACCTTAAGCATATTTACTTAAGTAAAAGTGACAATCAGTCAAGAATTACTCAAGCAAGAGTGAAAATGTATTTGATAAAAAGTTTGCTTGAATAATGAGTAGCAGATCCGATCTTGTTTTAATATGTAAAATTAGGTCATCAGACAGGGAAAAATATAAAATTTTATTAACATTCAGGTATTTTTAAGACTAAAATGACTGCTGAAGTAACACTATATTGTGGACTCAACACATAGAAAATGACATCTGAACAACAAAACGTATGGACAAACAAGAGGTCTCACTTTTCTCTAATCTGTAGGTCTGTGTCTGCTGATTATTTTGGTTAAAATGTCTTTGCTCTTCATTTAGTACAATTACTCAGTCGGCACAGTAGCCAGCAGTTTTATTTATGTAAGAATAGTGATACTCTGTAGTAATATTTCTCAGGTAAAAGTAAAAACTAAATACAATTTTAAAAAATAATTACAAGTATATTTCCTCATATTTCTTCTTCAAGTAAGTGTACCTGAATGAATGTAAGTAGTTTCCCAACTATGAAGAAAAGCATAGTTCATGTTCTAACTTTTCACTTTAACAGTTGTGTCATTTAAATATATTTGAATACATTTTAATAACTTTTTTAGCATTGCAGCTGTTACAGTACTATTCCAATTTATATATTTATGTTTTATTGTAACAGCATCTCACGAGTCCCTTTAAAATCACTATTTGGAGTAATAATAATTATAGGAATATCTTTGAAAATCTTAAAATTTTCAAGTTGCTTTCTGATGCCTCAGGGAAAAAGTGCATCAAACTAGAAATCTTGCAGCCCTGTTGTTCCACACCATTAAATGGACATTAACCATATGTCAGAATGCAAAATGAGTCTGATTATATGCACTTCTAATAATGTGCATTTTGGAAACTTTTTCCATTCCTGACCCTCTGTTGCAACAAACTCAATCCCTCCATCCACCTTGCATGGTGTCTTTTCCCACCGATGTAAACAACCTTGTGTTGTTGATGTGTTAGACTGACTGAGAAGAGAAACAAAGCTGTCTTAAATCCCATTTGGGCTGAGAGGCGGCCCATATGGAAAGTTACCAAATAGTGCTAATACTGCTAATGGGATGTTCCACTCTAAATAGGAGCTCATGTTAATACCCAGATTTTCATTCATGCTGGAAATTGTAGTTTTAAATTACAGTTTAATGCTTCAGATTTTTAATAAAAAAAAGCCCCTCAAAAAACCTTCACAGCAACACAAAAATTACCACAGCCTCTGAACAGAGCCTCAGCCTCCCATTGTCAGCCAATTACTATGCAATCTCTTTCTTATGACTGAATAGCTCACTGTTAGCAAATAATGAAAAGGCAATTATGGCAAAGCTGTGTTCATATTACCCTCTTCATTTTATGCAGGCTGTAATTATTGTCAATCCTAGAGGCTTACTCTACCATGTAAGAGGCAGCAGGGAAGAAAATGGAGTGGGTTGGTGCATGGCAAATTGGAAATGTCACAGCTACCTTTTTATCAGCACCACTAGACCCCTATGTGCATGTGTGAATTCACGTAGACGTACATGCGCACATCTGAACTCACACCGCAAAGCTACATGATTATACCTAAGTGTCCGTTAGCACAAAACACATCCAGGGCATGCATTTATTTACACATTAACACACTCATATTTATCCCCATCATTGCTAATCATGAATTCAGCAGCAGAATGGGGGTGAGGGGGGGTTAAAAAAATAAAAAAAATGCACACACAGCACTCGCAAAATGGTGTGTGTTTTACAGACACTTCACCTCAAGCTGTTACTGTAGCTCAAGTACACCGCTAGCGGGTGGATAAAAAAATAAATAAACTGATAGATGAAGCAGGTCGGAGAATAACACACACACACACGTGCACACACACATATTCCTTTTGTTCTTTCTTTTTTTTCTCTCCCATGAAAACAATGATTCCCTGAAGACTCTTGGTTTTCTTTCCCTGCCAGTGTCTGTCTACCAGCAAAGTGGTGGATATATTCCTTTTGCCTTGGCTCTCATTAGCTGTCTCCATGCTGTTCAGTAATAGGGAGTGGCACATAAATGATTCCCTTTATAGAGTTTGATGTGCCACACTGAGAGGACCACAGCCCCCCGTACGGACGGCACCCCCCATCAAGCCCTTCACCACCCCCCATATGGAGAGCACATGGGGGAAGGCAAGGCTGGAAAAAGAGAGCAGCATGTGACACGCATGACAAACACCTCAGCCTATGCCGGTGCTAATTCTAATTGGCGCCGCTGACCCTTTAAAAAAAAAAATAAAAATCATCAATGTTCGTCTCAGGGCCAATTGAAGAAGTATATAATTAGAGTGGGGCATTAAAAAAAAAAGGCCCCTGCATAGGTTCGGCTCAGGTGCACATGGCACAGGGACGGCAAGATCCAAACACAGAAGGGATATACAGGCAGGGGAAGCGGTGAGGAAAGATCTTTTGTCAATACTCTCGCATGCATCCTTGACAAATCAAAGTGAATAAACAATGTCGTGATTCTGCCGTACCTTGACAGGCGAGGAGCAGGTCTACTAACACGATTCTGACGGCAGACTTTTCAAGGTCAGCCTTTAAGCTCTTTAACTGCACCGTTTCATGCTTTTGCACTAAATTCAAGTCGACATTCATATACCTGGCAAGCACATTCATAATATATTTTTTTGAAAGTTATTTTTCCCCCCTTTCCCTTTTTCTTTCTCCCCCATCACCCTCCACTTCGTCCCACAGAAGCGGGTGCTGCTCCTTTTGTGTTTAACAAGATTCTTGAAAGTGTGCATGAGGGAAAAGTGCAGTTTTTAAAGGAGGTAGTTGCACTACACGAGGCTGTCTTCCAAACGTGCTTTTCAAATGGATACTGAAGCCTGTCACAGCCATATTACTTTACCGCTAACATAATAGCATCGTCTGGTGAACTTGCAGCACAAAAGACAGCCAGGGAAACATCACAACAGTATCAGGGAGAAGAAAACCTTCTTTTAACTTTCAAAACTCCTTAAGTTCTCAGAGCATACAGACCTCGGTGTGCCGCTAGCTTACGACAGTGCTTCTGCCTGCCGCTCAGAATCAGGCTGGCGAAAAAGAAGGAGGAAAAACAATGTAGTCATTACAGAACACTTGAGCGTCATTTTGGCAGGCAGTGTTATATCGCTGCTTGACTTCAGATATGTAACCAAAATCACTCGTCTGTTGTCTTCTGGCCTGCTGGCTGTTAGGTAGACTCACAAGGCGCACAAACAAACCAGAAAGATGCCAATTTGCTTCCTTACCCTTCTCCATATTGGGGAATTTTGAAAGCAAAGTGTTTTGAATTCCACCAAGCACACAAGGTGACAGGATAGAATGGCAGAATGCAGTGATCAGTCTTAGACATTTTGTGAAAGTTGCTCAGTTGTTTTCAGACACAGATCAACCCAGGAAAACAACAACCGCTACACCAACAACTTTAACAACAAATGATGCCTGAGAACAAGTTGACGAGCTTGTGTGACAGACTCTGTGAGAGGGAGCGGCTTTGCAGATTTGATGTCTTGTTCGGCACAGACCCTTAAAGCAAGTGTCCTCTGTGTTCTTCAGGCACATGGAATTCAGTTTGATGTCTTTTTTATACATAGACGGCACATGGATAGATTGAAAGCCAAAGTTTGTTCATTGTCTACATTGTCCAAAGTAAAGCAGCACCTAAAAGTAAACCATGTGACTGAAAAGAGACGAATAGCACCCTTCATCTCTGAATTGTTTGTTTTGCAAACCCAAAACAGTAGTTTAAAAATGCTGCAAACCGAAAATGTCCAATCACACAAATTATGCCAGTTTTAATTTCCTGCCTCTGAGAATGTTGAATAAGCATGGCATCTATTAAAATGCAAATGGAAAGTCCTCTGCTATCAAAGCCATCCTGTAGTTACTCTCTTTGAGAAGTTGCCAAGGCCCAAATACCCTGATTCAAGATATTCAAGATACTGAGTAAAGAATATATCAAGCATCTTTTTGATGTATGTTTTAAAGAGCCCATGCTATAGTAATAAGCAGAAGACCTTGAAAAAGGCATTAATGGAAATTTTAGGAGATTTTTTTCTTAGCACGATGTTTCTGGGTTTACTAAGTTACAATGCTTTGACAAAATACTTATACAAAAAACATATAACTAATATAACTTTAATGCTTAAGCAATTTGTTGATTGTCGTTTCAGGTTTATCTGAGTTTGATTAACAGAACCAAGCAGACAATAGCACTGTGGAAAGGATAAGAAACACCTGAACCAACATTGCAGATGATTGTTACTATCCTGAATTACTCCGTAGCTTTAACAATACGCATATAATGTTGTTGCTGGTAGAACATAAAAACACCACAGTAGTAGTACATTTACTACACTATGTTTGCATGAGGCAACTCTTGCAGATTTTGGTGTGAAATGCTTTTAAAACTGATTGTATCTGTGTAGAATGTGTACCTTTGGCCTAAACCTTTTTCCTTCTACTCAATTTTCCAATTGATAATATTGCAGTTTTTTAGGTTCATGAATTCACACTTACTCCAAATAGAAATAGCACAGGGCATTCATTTATTCATTCATTATTCCAGCCAGTCATTTATTACAAAAGTAACCATCTAAACAAAGTAACTGTACTCCATGTTTTACAATAGACTTTAGTTGTTGGAATTAAAAAACAACATGGGCTCTAATAAACTCTGTAAAACTGTAATAAAATACAGTGGTGAGGCAGCAGGGTGGCCAGGCTTATCCAGAGGTAACACAGCACTCAGCTCATGAATCAGCAGGATACTTCCTTCTTACCGCTCTGATCTCTAATAGAGACTAATCAGATGTGGGCCTGGAGAGACAGGAAGAGAATTTAACATTTTAAGAATTATTTGCTTTCTTATGGACTCAGATGGAAGTCAGATCTTCTTAACAAAAGAAAACACTGACAATTTCTGAAAATCACTTAAAGGCGCTAGCTGTCACAGCTACATACCAACACTTAAACTGGATCTTCAGCTATGTTAAAAAGGCTGAAGCTCTTAGTCTGAAGAGGCTTAGTCATAGGGCCAGAAGGACAAGTTTTAAGAAATATCTACAATGAACCCTTTTGTCTTCCTAAGTGTTTCTAAATCTAAAGACAGATGTCATTTTAGCCCTGTATTTATTTATTTAGGAATAATTTATTTAACTTTTAATGTTTGACATGTCTCTAGAAAGCCAAGTTTAAAAAGAATGATTAATACATCAAGTTCAAAATGAAAAAACAAAGATGTCACCTTTGCCCTCACAAACAACAATAAATTATTCAAAAATGTATATCTAAGTGTTCTGCAGAACCTTGACCTATAATTTTCAAAGAACAAATATTAAGATTTTTAAACATCATAAAATATGTCATAAAAAAAAAAATCAACCAAGTCACTTCCAAACCCTGACATGTTTTAAATTGAGAAAAAACGAGACATTCATATCAAGAGAGGGAGTGTCTCTGTGTTTATGTATTTCTGAGACAGCAAGAAAAACATGAAGCTTTTAAACCTGAGATTGAGCACAGCCTCCATCTTTCAAGAACTCATAAATTAATCAAGAGGTAGGGAATATGTCCAAACAAACAGATGAAAGTTCAATGCTGCTCTGGAGTGTGTGTGTGTGTGTGTGTGTGTGTGTGTGTGTGTGTGTGTGTGTGTGTGTGTGTGTGTGTGTGTG
>CAEFZX010003236.1:0-31476 GCA_903066825.1 Alfaro cultratus
CCCCCCCACACCGCCACAAAAAACCCACACCAGCCACCCACTCCCACCCCAACCCCCCCAACAAAACAAAAAACAACCCCCCCCCACCCCCAACACCCCCCCCCCCCCCCCGGGGGGGGGGGGTTCTGCAGGGCTGCACAGTGGCACAGTTGGTAGAGCTGTTGTCTTGCAGCATGAACTCCTGGCTTCCCGGCCTGGGGTCTTTCATGTTCTTCCTGTGCATGGTGGGTTCTCTCTGGGTACTCTGGCTTCCTCCCACAGTCCAAAAGCATGACAGTCAGGTTAACTTATTTCTTTAAATTGCCCTTAGGTATGGATGTCTGTATGCATGGTTGTCTGTCTTGTGTGTCTCTGTGTTGTCCTGCGATAGACTGGTGACCTGTCCAGGGTGACCCCGCCTCTCGCCCAAAATGTCTCCCTGGAGATAGAAGCACCTCCTGACCCTTCTAGGGATGAAGGTGTTAGAAAATGGACGGATAAGGTCATTTCTGTCAGAAAACATATTCGGAAGTTCATTAACTTAAAATATTTATAATTTTATCACATCATTTTCAGTGCTTATTAAGATGTATTTAAATAAACGCTGGACATTTTATGACATTACACTACATATTTTATGTTCTCTGTCAGAACATAAACAAAGCTTCCACAGCAGTTTCCTTTTGAAAAGCTAAATAATTTGACAACACTGAGACTTTCACAAAAAATAAAACATGGGATTCCTCCACAAGAAATATTTGTATCTAATAGCCTTAGTAATATATGTAAAACTCCTTCAAATTAAATGTTATTTTTGTTAAGAAATATTAATAGAGAATGTTATCTTCAGGCCAGCAAATCAAGGACCTTGAACCTGACTAACTGTTCTGTAAATCTAATTAGCATGAACTTAGAGAGCAGTTTTATATCTTCCTGAGTATACCAGATATGATATTAATATGAACAATTTAATAAATATTTCCTCCAAACAGTTATTTTTGTTCCAACTTCCTGCATGCGCAGCATTAAATATTAATTAGCCTTCAGTTTAAAGTATTGCCTTTCTTATTTTGCATTTTAGCACAAATGTTCACATCCATCCCTGCCAACATGCACATTCATAATTAAATCTAGCTGTTCTTTTAGGTTGTGCTTGTTATTGATTGTAGCCTCCACCTGCTGATCTTGGAAACTAAATTGAAGTAAACTGCAGAGCTCATGATGTTCTTCTCAGCTCTCCTCTTTCTCCTTGTTGCTTCGAGGCACAAAAATGTACAGAAATGAAGAAAGCTTCCTGGAATCTCTGAGTTAAACTCAGCTACTGTTGGTCATGACAATAACAAAGCAGAGAGATCTTGCCTAATTGCAGAGGCAGAATTACCCACATGAAAAATGTGTTAATCTGTTTCAGAATAAAATCAGACACTAAAGGAAATAATTGTAAAATAATTGATCCTGATTGCCAAGACTAAACAAATATCACAGGACATACTGGCTTGTGGATTTCTCCAGCTCGTTGAAAAAAGTCTTAGTGTTGCAAAATTGTTTTAACTGCACTTCTAAAATTCTGAATGTTCTAACAGTGGAATGAACATAATCTCACCATGTTCCTCCTGAGGTCAGACACTCCTCTTGAGATGTCTGACAAATCAATCAAAAAGACCATTTAGAAAGTTTCCAAGAGCCAAGAATAATTCTCACAAAGCTTCAGATACTCTGCTTCCAGGCAAATAAGATTGTTCCATCAAGACATAAATTAAAGACCTCAACTACAATGACCTACATGAACATTCATTATGCAAGACTTGCTTATTCTGCAGCAGAATAAACAAGTTAACTGAAGGAAGGATGAATGGAGAAATGCTATTTGATTAGGATCTGAAGATAAAAGAAAAGTTGATTTCCATCCAAGACCATAATCCTAAATATATAGCTAAGGACACACTTGGTTTCATCCATCCATTTTCTGTACACCTTTATCCCTAATGGGATCAGGAGGTGCTGGTGCCTATCTCCAGTGAACGTTTCGGGCGAGAGGCGGGGTCACCCTGGACAGGTCACCAGTCTGTCGCAGGGCAACACAGAGACTATCTTTTGTTTTTATTAAACTTTGCTAAATAGATGTTAGCTATACTATGTGGGATTGAAGCTGAGTAATAGCTGTGTAATATTAGTGCACATTAGTCAAATCCTATCATTTCAGGAACACAATGACCTGTGCAGTTTGGTGACACATTGCGCTGCTGTCATACAACGGATTAATGAGCAAAAAAGAGTTGCAGTGATCTGTATTTGTCTGTGTTTAATTTAATTCCAATAAAAACCTGTTTCCCCTGTCTGATACTTTTATTCTTACAAACACCTTTGTAGTTAAAATATTTTTTAACAGGTAGGATATTCTAGTAAAAGGATTAGTGCATACATCTATAGCTTTTCATTTTAAATGGGTAGAATATTCAGATAAAGGAAGTGATCTTCTTGTGGTTTCGTCATGTATATAAATTGTTCCAATGCTAAGCTAAGCATAACTCCTAAGCTTCCACTTCAGTCCTGTCACTCAAATAATGTTGTCCAATATATTTAACATTAACACAACACGCTATAGTTTTCTGTTTGTAAACATGACAAACAGCAGTTTTGGACGAATAGCATTGACAGATAAGACTTAGTTATCTATTCGTGCAATGGTAGGAAAATCTGACAAGGTAGAACACCAGGAATTGAACCCAGGACCTTCTTGCTGCAAGGCAACAGTGCTACCAACTGCACCACTGTGCAGCCCCACTTGGTTTCAATGAAAGGAAACTACAGTGCTATATATTTAATTTTATTCAATTAAAAATGTACAGAAAGTACATAAAAACAGAGTCCATACAAAACAGTTTTTGTGATAAAATGGGACAAATCACACCTGAGTAATCTATACGACTAGTTTCTTCACAATTAAGACACTTTGAAGCTAACATTGCCAAAAAGGGGTTTCTGCATGTGTGGGACACTTCAGCTGTTGCCAACATCTACGATAAATTTCATGTTATTAGAAATATAGGTATTGAGAAAAACCTTGCTTCTTGTTCTTCTTCTTCTTTGGCTTTTACTGGCAGCTTACAGACTTGGTGTATTACCCCCATCAACTGGTGTAATCCAGAAATTCAATTTATCCTATATCTTTACATCCCTTAAAAAAACTATATTGCATACATACATATACACCCCCACACACATACATACTAAATCCTCTCATCAAATGATGTGTTTTTTTTAAATATTTAATAAGTAAAACCTTGCTTATTTTACCTCTCTATGTACATATTACTTGTAAGTGTGAGGATTTGGTTTTGTGTGTGTATTGGTCCCTGTGTTGTCCCGTCTACACCGTGATTGTTTCCAGCTGTCCCTGGTTTTCCCCTGACTACCCTCCGTGTATTTAACCCCAGTTGTGTTGCCTGCTCCCTGTCGGATCCTTGTCGTGTTCTGACTCATCAATGCTGCCTTTGTCCTTTCGTGTGTTTTTTTAGTAGTCGTTAATCATGTCATTGTTCCAGTGCTACCAGTGCCTGAGTTTCTAGACTCATTGCTCACCTGTGCTGCCTGGACTTCTGTACTCTTTTGTGATCATCAATAAACCACCATTTTGCACTTCAACCTGGGTTCTACCACGTCCATCCTCACCACCATCAACTCTAAGTCATGACAGTAAGGTAATTTTATTTATAGAGCACATTTTCAGCAACAAAGCATTTCCAAGTGCTTTACATGAATTAAAGAAAATACAAAGAAAACAAACAACCAAAAAACTGAAGAAAGTGAAAGAAAAACAAAACAACAACAAAAGTACTTCACAATTATAACTTAATAAGAGTTTCTCTAAGGAATAAGAATAAGTAAGCCACAATTTATAAACTAATAAAGTTTCTCTAGATAAACTAATAGGAGTTTCTCTGGATCCTAAGTTTGTTTCAGTTAATAGGTTTTATTTCTGTTCTAGGTTGAGTGAAATACAAAAAGAAATGTTCCTGTTGTGGGTTGCTAAGCAGAATAAGAATAAGTAAACTAATAGGAGTTTTTTCTGGATGCTTTGTTTTAACTAATAGGTTTTATTCCTGTTTCAGTTTGAGTGAAATATAAAACTTAATGATCCTGTTCTGGATTGCTGAATAAGAATAAATACTCCACGATTTATAAACTAATAGTTTCTCTGGGTAAAGAATAAGCAGGATGAAATGACAACATCGGGAAGGATAGGGCCAAGATCGATTCCATCCCGCTAGTGAGAGCTAAAGTCCACAGCTGGCTTTTGAATCTCAGCAAGAAATGCATCCAACTTGTGCCTCTGTCCCACAGCATGTTAGTCTAATCCACCAAAAATTTGTCGAAATGCCAGGAGTCCGCCAAATCCAAACAGCAGAAATCCTGTTGTCATGAATCCAAGTAAATCCACGATGTATCCCTCTGGGTGTGTCGCTGCAGAACAAGTGTTGAGAAAATTTTATCAATTGCAGTGAGACTTGGACAGATCCATAATTTGTAGATCAACTCTCTCAATCTACAGTATTTTTTTTCTTCCAACTGAAGCTTTGTTGTAGTTCAGTTAACTGTATTTTCACGAACTCTGTATTGACGTAGATATTAAATATGTTTTTACAATTTTCTGACATAGAACAAATGTTTAAGAGCAATACTCCTAAATTTTGTAAAAATATTTAAACAAATTGTTCTCTATCATTTAAGATTTGAATTACAGATTATGTTTGGCTGGACAATTGTATGTTAAAAAATTTTGAAAACTAACAGGGGATTATTGATTTAAAAACTCAATAGAAAATTCAAGTAAGAAAAACAAAATATTTGTAACTCTCCAGTTCATTCTCTTAATAAATGGCCAAACACCTCAAAAACACCAGGAAATCCAGCCTGTTTTATTTATGAACTTGATTTGCCATAAAGCTGTCATGGAGCATCAGTGGTCTGTGTCTGCTCTCACATCCAGCCTAGACCTGCTTCCTATTTGTTTACCAAAGCATTTTTAACAAAACACTTCAGGCATGAAGCACTTTGTGTCTTAGCATGGAAAAAACGCATTGTACTTGTTCAGAACACATTACTAGTAGATGAGCTGACTGTGTGCAAACATAGAATAAAGCTATTGCAGAACTTAAGGACATTAAAGAAAAATGTTGTCTCACCTCATTATCATTTGGGGTGTGAATGTTTGTTTTAAAAGGTTTTGTTGGCTCTAGTGGCCTTTATTTGAAAGTAGTTCGACTGGAAACAGGGTAACGAGAGAGGGGGAAGACATGCGGCAAATGTCGCCAGGCCAGGAATCGAACCCGCGACCACTACTAAGGCCTCAATATGTGGGTTGTGCTGTGCCCCAGCGCCACCACAGCACCCCTTGAATGTTTGTTTTTCTCTAACCCATCCACCAACAACTTATAATATTGTTTCCTTTTTCCTTCTGTTTCTGTGTATAAGAATTAAATGATGTTTTTCTCATTCTGAAGCCAAGGTGCTAAACCAGAAACCGGTTGATGTTTGTCTGGGTTGAGAATTCATTCTCTGCCTCAAGCGTTGTAGGTTAAGGTTCTTGGTGTTTAAAGGTGATGGTAGGATGGTGTGGGCCAGCCAGATGAATTGCAGTTCACAGGCTCCTCTCTGTCCAATCTTACTCTATGGATGTGCAAAGCTGATAGACGTTCCCAAATATTGGCTTAGGGGTTGGATTACAATGTCATGCCAGAATTGTTTGTTTTTGTGAATTATTTTCTTATTTTTTAACATTTCTGTGCCTATTTGTATTGGTCATTAACTCCTAATGAAATACATTTAAATTTCTGGTTGTAATATGACATTAAAAAAAAACATTTTAATACTTTTGAGAGGGACTGCAGGTCCCACATGATGGGTATTAGGGACATTAGAATAAACTCAGGAACACCAGGCATTCTTTGCAGGAGGTGCCACTTTTCTCACATCTCAAAATCAATTGTTCTAAAAAAACTAGTCTCTGTCCTTCTCCCTCTTCCACCTACAGGAAACAAAGAATGGGAAAACCTTCCCCCCACTCACTCGGCTGTCAGCAGGAGTTAAAGCCCTAGGAGATGCAGGGAGGGTAGAGGAGGACACATGGAAAAAGTCTGGCCATATTTCTTAAAAGACAAAATTGTAACGCAGCTGCCATAACATGGTGAACTTTAGGAATGGAAAATCATTTTTAAAAGCAAAAAGTGAGAAATAGTTTCATCAACAAAAATACTGAACTTCTTTTATTGTGTGAAACATCAGTCTAATCCAGTTTATTTTCTTGTTTAATTTTGTCTCCATAGTAACATGATGCAGGAGTAGGACTTCATCCTACAAAGGAACAGCTTACACAAGAGTCTCTAACATGATAGACTCTGCGAGATGTGCACCAATGCTACTGTATTTGTAGGTCAGCACATTGATGAGCACAGAAGAAGTGGACGATTGTAGCTAAATGTGATGGACCTCTGCTCCAGACAGACCCCTCCTGTCTGATCAGAGCTGAAATGCTGCTAGGAAATGTCACATTTAAAGCTATGATTTGTGGAGTTTATACTCAGTGCTGGTGTGGTGCAAAGCAGGTGAGCAGTCAGTCAGGATCGACTTGCCATCTCATGTTTCTTTCCACAGCATGTTTTTAATTGGCCTGAAATTAGAGACTGCTGATGAATTCCAGCAGGCAGCAGTGTCTTGCTCAAAGACGCATGAGTCATGAAACTCTGAGCTTCAAACAGTCGGAGTAGAGTTGAGGCGTACAGTTTCTGTGATCATTCAGGAAGCTGGTCCTGCTCAGTTCTAAGAGGCTGAAACAGCAGCTAAACAATGCAACAAGTTTAGTGGTTTCTGAGGCTGAAAAAAGGTGTGTCTGGTCATATTTCAGCTTTATTACATGTTACACACATCTAGGTCACTACACACATTATGCATGCATATATTTCTCAGTTTCTGCCTTGTTTTCATGCTTTATTGGCATTTAATCATGTGTGAAGGAACATATTTTTTAGCACAGCAGAGACTTCTTGTCAACACAGCTGGTCAGGGAAAATGAATGGGGCTGAAAACAAGAGATTCCTAGAAAAAAAGCAGTTAGAACAAGTCTTCAACCCTAGTTTTGAGACCTACTGTCCTGCAAACGTTAGATGCACCAACACAACTAAATCAAATGGCTCATGAGGCCTTTGCCAAACTAGTTGGCATGCTAATAGGTAATTAAGTCATTTTACTGACATGTGTTGGAGTAGGGACTCTTCTAAAACTTGCAAGACATTATATCTCAAGAACTAGTCTTAGACTCCTCCGTCAGAGGCTCGCAAAGGTGGGAAACCAGGGTTGAGATTCACCTTACATCAGAATAACAACCCTAAACATAAACAGGATAATATCCTCTCAAACTTTAACAAGTGTCAATACACATTTCAATTAAAGGAGTCAGTTTAAAGCTCAATCATGACAGTGAGATAATACTATCTAAATCTATCCGTGCATTTGAAAGAAGTTTGAAAATTATTATGCTGAATAGATATGGCATTGGATAAGCTGATATTTTGTTGTGTATTTGTTATTTGTGTATTTGAAAAAAAATGCCTGAATTTTGAACTTAATGGCTAATTTTATTTTTATGTGAACAGGTGGTGCAGATGTTATGAATCTAGAATTCTTTCTGCTATTTCATTCATGATTTATCTTAGTTGTTGCATGAATTATTCATATTTTTTAATAAAATAAAATAAAATAAAGGTTTTCCAAATATCACCTTGACTACAGCTCAAAAGTGCAACACAATTTTTGAAAAAAAACAACAACAAAAAAAAACAACAACAACGTACTTCCTTGATTGCTTGTGGAAAATGGGATAATGATCTAATCCATGTTTGAGTATAAATTAAAATTTTCAAGTTAAGAGTTGCATAAAATACCAACTTTAAAATTTCAGTGGGACACCTAAGACATTACTCACCAAGACTTCAGAATTCATTATGACTCCCTAGTATTTAGTGTTACAATAGCTGCACTAAAAAAATAACATAAGCATATACTGTATGTGTACATATGTAATCAGTGTGCATATTGCTACTGTGTTTGAGAGTAAATACATTAGCTTTTCTTACTAGCAAAATAGTTGGCAGCTCAAGTCTTTCCAATTTTTTTTCAATCTCATCTTTGGATTGAAGCTGATCCAAAGCTTAGAAGATCCAAAACTAGGCTTACATGTACATCCCATTGAGTATCCATGATAAAACCTGATAATTTATATTTTCATCTTTTCTTTTAGCAAATTCAACAGTGTGAACAATTTTCAAAGGATGAATGACCAAAAATGTCTCTATCTAGATGTGCAAAAGCGTTGTACTCACTTGGCTATTGATCATCTGTTAGCCATGAGTGATTTTATGATTATTTGAAAGAATTGTTATAAAATAGTGAGACAACAATTTACAATAATTTTCAGATTGCTCCAGCAAATGCTTTTGAAGCAAGTCCACTGTTACTAATTGACTTTTGACAATAAAAACTGGTTAAAAATGGACAGGTTCTAGCAGACACTCACAGAACTAACAACTAACTCATGATTTTTCTTTCCCTTGTAGATAATGTAGTAGATTTTCCTCAATTTGTAAATAAATTTGTAATTCAAAATACATTAGTGAGTTGTCTGGTGGAACTATTCTTTTTGCCACTTGACCACCAGAGAAAAGCAGTAAGATGAATTGCAAATAAATTAATGGAATATACCGAGCTAGGTAACACTTTATTTGATGGGGTGTGACAAGACTGACATGACATAACACCTGTCTTGAAGATGAATGAGTCTTTATGAATGCTTAAGACTGTAGTCATGAAGTGTCATTCAGTAAATAATGACACTTTAAATGCAAAGTTGACATTATTCAAAATGTCTTTCTTATGACAACTTGTCATTAACCTTGGCAAAAATGTCTCCATTATGACAACTTATTAACCAAGACAAAAAATGTATTTATGACAACTTGACATTCACCAAGAATCATCTGTCATAAATATGTCATAATAGTTATCAAAATTTAAAATGTTATGTATCTTTGTGTATTATTACATTAATATGTTGTTTGTTGTTAGTCTTAACTGCGTAATTGTGTGATATTTTCCCTTAAACATTGGACTAGTTACAGATGTCATTAAGTGTTATTACACTGCCAAAAGCTTTAACAACACAGTCATTAATATTTCCCGCTGAAATAAAGTGGAACAAGCAGGATCAACAATAAAGATGTCATTAAGTTTTATTACATTGTCATTAATATTAACTCTGACCTCAAGTAAAACCTGGCCTTTATAATTTGTTAGGGAGGTCAACAAGATGGAAGACTTCTTCTTCACCAACACACTGCATGCCTGTTCGTGCACTGCTGCCTCTCACTGGTGGAGATGGTGTATTGCACAACTTAAAAAGCCTTCAATGATGTTTCAGATGCAAAGTTCATACGTGCTTTGTATATATCTTGATGTAAAACTTTAGGATAACTTAAATTAAGACATTTAGAACAAATGACACAGTAATTTAATATTACACAAAGATGCATAATATTTAAAATTAACTACTATGAAATATTTATGACACATGATGATTCTTGGTTAATGTCAAGTTGTCATAACAGACATTTAAAAGTGTCATTATTTATCAAATGACACTTTATGACAACAGGCATAAATATTCATGAAGACTCATTCATGTTCATGACAGGTGTTATGTCATATTTATGACAGTGTCATGTCAGTCTTGTGCACAGCCCGTCAAATAAAGTGTTACCCAAAGCTCTTGTAGAAATTCACTCTGAGGAATAATCTCTGAAGGACCCTCTTCTCAGCACTCCTCAAGTATATTTGGCTCCAGAGAAACCTAACATTAAAGACAGCTAGTAAACCAGAATGTTATGTGCTGACATTTATTAACTCTGTAATCCCTAACCCTACCCCTCCCCCCCCCCCCCGCTCCAAGGTGTCCTGGTTTTCCAAGATGAAAATATGGTCACCCTAGGTCAAAGGTCACATGGGGGGTACCCCAAGGTTCAATCCCAGGACCCCTCTCATTCAATATTTATATGCTCCCACTAGCTCAGGTTATGACAGGAATTAAGATTAGCTACCATATCTATGCAGATGATACACAGCTCTACATTACGATGTCACCAGGTGACTCAAAGCCCATCCAATCACTGAATAAATGTTTAGAACAAATAAATGTGTGGATGTGCCAAAACTTTCTCCAGCTAAACTGAAACAAAACTGAAGTTATTATCTTTTGACCTAAAGAGGAACAAGCTAGAGTCAATGGACAGCTTCAGTTATTACAACTAAAACCTAGAGATCAGGCCCGAAACCTGGGAGTAGTGATGGACTCTGACCTGGTTCTGGTCTGCTCTGCATCCCCATAACCAGAACCAAATGAGGAGAAGCAGCTTTCAGCTTCTATGCAGCACAAATCTGGAACAAACTTCCAGAAAACTGTAAAACAGCTTTTCAGAAACTGTAACTGACTTCCTTTAAATCTTGACTGTGACGGCCCTGCTGAGCCGTCCTGTGTGTGTGTGTAATTGTCAATTAACACTGTCAATTAGGGTCCTCAACGTGGGAGGCGCTTCCATTACGCGGCCACCTGTTGGATACTTAAGGAGCGCAGTTCCATTCAGGAGGTGTGTGCGTCCCTGGTTGAAGCAAGCACGCCGTGCAGACAGCCATCCAGTCCAGACCAGGTTGGGGTCCGGACTTCCTGGTGTAGCGGGACCAGGCTGTCGATCGCCCCATGCCGAGCTGACGTCTATCGTCATCCCCTAGACATTCTGATTATTTTAATAAACGCCTATTTCAGGCTAAATCGCTGTCTGGTTGCCGTGTCCTCCAAGTTTTTGTTGCGACCAGTCGAGCCGGGTCGTAACATTGACTAAAAACCCACCTGTTTTGTATTTCACCTGTTTTGTATTTCAAATTGTATTTGAAACATAATCAATTACGAATTTAATGATGGAACTTGACTTAATGTACTGTTTTGATTATTGATTCTATGTTGCATGACTTTGTGTTTGTTATGATGTAAAGTACTTTGAAATGCCTTGCTGCTGAAATGTTCTAATCAAATAAAATTTGATTTGATTTGAAAGCACAACATGTTGAACCTTGAGGGGGATTGGCTGCAGCAGCAGACGATCACACCAGGAGCCACTCCTGTCAGCTAAGAACAGGAATCTGAGGCTATGATTCATTCAGGCTCACCAAAATTGGACAATAGCAGATTGGAAAAATGCTGCCCGGTCTGATGAGTCTTGAGTTCTGGTAGAATTTGGTGTCAACAACATGAAAGCATGGAGCCACCCTGCCTTTTATCAACTGTTCAGGCTGGTGGTGGTGCAATGGTGAGGGGGATGATTTCCTGGCACACTTTGGACCCATTAGTACCAATTGAGCATTGTGTCAATGCCAAGGCCTACCTGCATATTGTTGCTGACCATGTCCATCCCTTTATGACCACACTGTACCCATTTTCTGATGGCTACTTCTAGCAGGATAACATACCATGTCATAAAGCACAAGCTATGTGCTTTATGATACATAATGTTCACATTCAAGTGAGCATTTTCGTGTTCACTTGAATGGCCTCTACAGTCACCAGATCTAAATCCAATAGAGAACTTTTGGGATGTGGTGGAACAGGAGATTCACATCAAGGATGTGCAGCCAACAAATCTGCACAACTGCGTGATGCTATCATGTCGACATGAACCAGATTCTCTGAGGAATGTTTCCAGTACCTTATTGAATGTAGGATTAAGGCAGTTCTGAAGTCAAAAGGGAGTCTAACCCGGTACAAGCACGTTGTACCTAAGAAAGTGTCCAATGAGTGTATATAAACAACGAACTGGTCCAAATTACACTTTTTAAACATACTGAAACATCCAAGACAGTTTAGGGTGGTATTTGAATCCTTTTTACAATTGTCTGGTTTTTGCAAGTTTGAATTTATCTCAGATTTGAGGAAAAAGGTTTCAGGAAGACAGCCATTGTTACAGAGTCAAATCTACAATGCATGTTTTATCATCCCTTTGTCTCCAAAGCAGCAGTTATCTGTTCCTTCTTAAACTATACACAGCCAATCAGCTTTTAAATCCCTTCCTAATTGTTTTTTATGCCCATTGTCATGGCAACTGTGACAAAGCCTTTGGGTGGGCTTTTAGGGCTGTGTGTCTCACTGTATGTGTCATTGCTGATTTATCAGGGCACAGACTTTTATACAGAAAGGAGTGCAGCAACTCAGCTACACACAATCTATGTTCACAATTCTGGCAGAGAGGCAAACTGCTGCAGGGCGGTGCATTTTAATCCTTGGATCAGCAGGAAAATTTGTTTTGTCTGACTGAGACATAGGACTGGAGGAAACAGACCCAAAACCACATGTATGGTTACCAGTGGGAAAAACAATTATAAATCCTACATTTATTCCAGTTCATGTTTATTTAAATTTTAAAAAGCTGTCAGAATTTTCTTCTCACCTAACAATGTAAAACATCAGGAGGTTTTTCTTTTTGTAACCCTAATTTATTAATAACCCTTATGAAAGCTTAGAGGAAGGTCAACAATAAATGAACAGAAAGCACAGGGACTATAGCAGTACTATAGTACTCATGGTTAGAAACTAACTGAGTTTTAAGTACTCAGTCAGAGAGTGTTACTCAGATCTATATGATTCAAAACATGACAATTCATCACGGCATGGCTGTACCTGGAAATCAGGCTCATAGTAGGGGTGGTATTCAGAATTCAGTGGGGAAACATGGGAGGAGGTTGATCATTAGGACATCAAATTGGATTGCAGAAGTTGAAAAGCTGGAAAGAATCTGCAACGGTGGTTTTGAAAGCACTTTGTACAAAAAGCTGTAGTTTGACAGAATGAATTTAGACGGAAATGGGGGAGGATTAAAGTCATGCAAATCACAGGACGAGACTATAATGAAGGGGAGACAGTCAGGGAGAGGTAAATCTAGCAATGTGAAAAGCTTATGAAGTTGAAATAGAAAGCTCACAAATGAAGAACAAAGCCAGGTAAAGACAACATGATGATATGTGCGACAGGAACAGCTCAGGGGCTTTCTTTGATCAGTGCACCGATTTTATTTTAAAATTATAAAGTGAATTTCACAATATTTATCTGTACATCAATGTGCAGATCACATGCTGAAGGCCTGCCTGATTAACTAAAAAAACAATCTAATACAGAGGATATCTGCCTGAAAATCTGGGCTCAGTCCAAGGAATTAAATCACTTCACCTTCTGAACTCCTACATCAGGAAGTGGATTTTAAGAGCTGCAAAACTGAGAATGAAACTATTTTTTGTTTCATTTTGGATGGCATCTCTTTTTCTTTGTTTTGCAACAATATCTTAGGCCAGGCTGTATGATGGAGCAGTGTTGGTTGGTCCAAGAATCTTTCTAAATAGAGACTGTATACTTTACCCATGTATGGATGTTCAAGTTTCTTCACTGACTCTGAAAATATAGCCTTTGTATTAATTGGCTGCTCTTAATTGCCCATGGATATGAGTGTGTGTTTTTGGCTGCATGGCTGTTTTTCCCCTGAATGTCAACAGGTTCAGAGTGAACCCAGATTCTTTCCCAATTATCCTGGAGATAGTCACCAGCTTCCAATGATTCTGCAAGCATAAGGTGATATAGACTCTGGATGGATGGACTTCTGAGTACAGCATTCACCTTCTGCCTCTGCCAGAATGACACCCAACCACTTTGCTGCCCTTGATTTGCCTCTGTACTGTTCACATCTAGACTTGGTAAATTCATAGAAGTTAAGTCAGCATGAGTATCTCATTGGTGTGAAAAATGTTTATTTATGAAATCTTTAACCAGAAGCCAACAGTCAGCCTGCTGACAGTCAACAGTCATTCAGTCAGCCATTTGCATTTGCAAAATTCTTGATGTGCATATTAAAATTGCAATGATGATCTGTTTTGGCTGAAAAACATATAACGATACAAGCATTTTATATCAGTCGATATCTGAAATACTACCAAACTAGTGATGTGACCAGGAGTTATGAGGCATGATAGAAAAACGTTAAACTGCTGCTGCACAACTTACTCAACAGGGTGAAGTGAGTAAGTTGATGCCATCAACCTTGCTTGACTGACCGTGAGAGATTGAGTGGTTAAAACCTTTCCCATGCCAATATCTCCCAGAATACTGTGCAGTTCTGGATCAGACTTCAGTGGAACTATTGAAAATTCTATCAGACATATTACCTATTGATATTGATTAGGTGTCTTTTGCGATGTATATTGTTATTAATTTATTGTCCAGCCCTACTTAGAGGTCCATCTATTCTTAACGCATTCTGAAACAATCTGGATTCATCTCTTTTAAGTATGCCATATTATGAAGAAAAGTAGTGAGAAGTCAATCACATTTCAAAGCAGAAGTTATCAGGAAGATCTTGAAGCTGTTGAGGTTTTACAGATCTGCCTGAAAAACTAGTGATATTCTGACAAGCTGACACTATTAAAAGCTCAAAGAAGTTTCAGATGTATGTGTTGCATATTATGGTTTAAGCCACTAGATGATGGTATATCCTTCTAATAAAGAAGATTGGGGCCACTGAAAAAAGTCAGAATTCAAACTTTTTTAATGAGAATTTTGACCTTAATCTCAGAATTCACACTTTTCTTCTGAAATCAAGTCAGAATTCTCAGAATCAAAAGTATGAGAAAAATTCAAAATTCTGAGAAAAAGTTGGAATTTTGACTTTTTTCCTAAAATTTTGACCTTAATCTCAAAATTCTGACTTTAATTTCAGAATTCAGAGTTAAAAAATTTGAATTCTGAAAAACAAGTCAGAATTCTTGAAAAAAAAAGACAGTTGTCTTTTTTTTCCCAGTGGCCCTAATCCTCTCCCGTATTCTCCATATGAGATGTCCAAAAAAAAAAAAAAAAAGAAAATCCAGTACTTTCTTAAGACTGCTTTCTGAACGTCACTTAAAATGCAAGCATCAAAAAAGGGAATTAAGCAACAATCATTCTTTCTGTATCAAACAGCTCTCATAATCTGTGTGTGAAAAAGACTTACTGTCTGCCTGCTTATATATGGCAGTCAAGCTCTGAGCTGAGATGATGAGAGTTTCACCTGATGAATCAATGACTCACAAGTCATTGCTGGTCTCCATTGTGGTTTCCTTTCCCCTACAGATCAAAAGTGAAGTGGTATGAAGTTTAATTTCTGCTGAACAATAAAAAGTACAGCTGTACGTAATCTAACAAGGTCTCTGGGTGTCCAGTGTTGTTTTAATGCGAGGTGAGCAAAGCAGCAGGAGTGTACGCCTCATTTAACTCCTCAGATCCTAATAGATGGAGGAGCCCCGACAGCGCAGCTCTGCGAACTCTGAAAGCTTAATCAGCCATGCACCCATGCGTGCTTCAGCCCACGCAACGTCCTCCACATGTAAGAGTACATTTCCGAAATGACGAAAAGCTCAAATCATCCGCAGAGTTTCACCAAAGACTTTCAACTTCTACATAGTTCAGAATGAAAGCATCATCTGAGGGTTATGAAAAGCCAACGTTAAAGAATGCCACGTCGAGAGAAGTGATGGAGAACTGAAATAGAAGCAATACAATGGATACAAAACATCTACAAGGATTGAAATTGTTCAAATATGGGAAGAACCTGATCTAGAATAATAGCAAGCAAATAAAAACAACAGAGCACAGACTCTATTTTGTGAGACCTTTTTGAAAGAACCATCTCCTTTTGAAGGGAGACGGTTCTCTCTTCTAAGGGAAGAGAGAACTGTGATAGAGAGAATGGTGATTTCACTAGTGATCTAGTGAAATCACTTTCACTAGATTTTGACATATATAGTAAAAGTGTCCTATTGCAGCTTAAAAGCAGCTAGGAAGAAGATGCCAAAGTGGAACATCACTTCAACCTAGTAAGTTATTCATTATTCTTTTTTTCCAATGTTTTTTTTTTTAAGCAAAAATAAACTCAAGTACCAGATATATAAAGGGTATTGTTCAAATGTGCAAGACACATCAATTAACCAGAACAAGTACAAAGCGAACAAATTTTTATCCCAAGGCAATAATTGCAAATGCAGCACAATGAATTGTGGATTCTGTTTTCAGATGTTTGACAGAAAAGAACTTTAGTATGTTTCGTAATTTAGCTTTTAGTCATATTACAAATAAATCCCTCTATGTGTATGTTTGATTTGATTTTACTCTGTATTTTATTCTCTTCAATAATTTCATTCTAATCAAGACCATTAGTTTTGAAAAACTATCATCACGATTATGACTGGTATTTGTACAAAACAAACCTGCTCATGATGAAAGATTTAATGTTTTGAGACTGAGAAAAGTAGAACTCTTCACACCCTCATTGGTCTTCTGTATAAATAATAAAAACTGGAACATACTGCATTGAAGGACAGTCCCATCTCTTCTATTGCCTCGCCTCCCTGGGACATTAATAAATCATCAAATGAGGTGATGAATAATTTCTGACAGGTCACCTAATACTGCATCACCAAGTTTCAGTCATGCCGAACTTTCACATCTGGATTTCAAAGACCAATTCCTTTCACAGCCTGGCTTTTGGATGTTACGGAAGAGAGTAGGAGGTGAAGCGTGACGTCTATATTTCTGCTTTCCCAGGTAAATGTGCTTCAAAATGCCTAGACAGCAGGATCAACTCAAATGGGTTCAAGTTGAGACTCTAAATACATTTCCCAGAAAGTCTTTTTTTTATTAAGATTAACTCAAATATTTTTAAACACACTGGACACAAATATTTGCTTAGTGTTTGAATGGCATCATGGTGAGCTGAACATTACTTGTCCCAGTCAATTAGATAATTTAAGTTATATGTACACTGGAAAACAATTGAAGGTGGTTTAACGTGAAAATGAAAGTTAAGTCAACAAGAATATTCTTTTGGTTTTAACTCAGAAATTAAAGTTCATGAAGTTGATTTAACAACAAGAGACGAGCTGTCTAAACATTGTTTTTAAAGTTCATTAATCTTGAGTTGTGAGTGTAACCCATATTACTTTATGAATTGATATGAATTATAGCCTGTAATACACCATATTACCATTAGGTGGCAGTAAATAGCTTCAAAGTAGCCTAAAGCTACAGTGGTGCGCTACATGTATCAGATAGCCTTTGTGAGTTAGCCATAGTAAGCAATGCTAATTCACATACAAAACATCGTGTAGAGAACATGCATTCTCACCCATGAACAAGTAACTATGATTGTTTCCCCCATTTTAACATTGAAACTGTCAAATGAAATTACAATCAAACTTTTAATACATAACACCAAAATATTAACTTGTGTCTAATCGATAGCCAACCAAACTAATTCTAGCACAAAACTCACCGGAGATTCACACCAAGAGAGAAAAAAAGCAAATCAATCTCAAACACAAATTTCTTCTTGGTCCGGATACATGGGAATCAAAAATTAGCGATAGATGAAAACTATTTCTTAAAAAAATTTTGAAAAGGAAACTAAGTTTTATCAATAAAGTGA
The DNA here is from genome assembly GCA_903066825.1 of Alfaro cultratus. Lineage (NCBI taxonomy): Eukaryota > Metazoa > Chordata > Actinopteri > Cyprinodontiformes > Poeciliidae > Alfaro > Alfaro cultratus. The sequence goes on from CAEFZX010003236.1 coordinate 17,577, forward strand.
CCAAACAAAGCATTTTTATTTTCCTTCTTCTTTGTGCTGAGGAGTGATCATAAACGACAGAGAACAGATTTGAGTTGAGGCAGGCAGTTCTCTTGCCTCCTGGCAGGGGGCGCTCATGATCCCAGACATTGGTCTTGTGACTCCATGAACAAGTTAGCCATGCAGTAAATAAGTCAAGTGCAGCGATATATTTATTGTTTTCTCCTCTCTTCTGACGTCAACATGGAAGACAACATTTCTACACTTAAACTGTTTTCTAAAGTGGATTTTCAATCAAAGCAGGAAATAATCCTAAAGAATGACCAAAGGTTCAAAGGTTTTCTTCAAACTATGAGACGGAAGGGTACTGCTCGTTTCAAAAGGAAAGAAAAGACAGGGTTTGTGGATGTTCTGACTAGAAACTGTTTTCTGCTTTCCTTCCTTCTTTTCTCAACTTGTGGCACTGTGTGGGCTCAGAAGGGATTTTGTGACTTAAACCAAACATGAGTGGACGACCACTCATATTCAAAACCAGGTCGTATTAAAAACATTTGGCATGTCAAGGATAGACTTGCCTTTGGATGAACTGATATTTTTATTTGTAAATCTTGATTTTGAGTAAGTCAGTGCCTCACCAGCCATGACAAGCCTCTTATGCAGTGTTTTGGGGAAACTGTAATGGTGATTTTACAGAAGAGCTATGGATACAATATTTTAGAGAGAATAATTTTAATCAATGCAGTTTCCAAATTTCAAATCTCAGAGAAAAACCTCTTTAGACATATTTTTGTCTAGAAGTACTTTTTTATTTGCCTTCTCACAATTTTTTAAGTCTGACTGGAGGCTTATTGTGTGTGTTATAACGCAGGTGGTTCTCTACCTGCAGCTCTCAGGTCAGTATGTAACTGTGTTAATTACTTTCTTCGCTCTGTAATTCTGTTTTATGTTGGCTCATTAACCTGCTTCAAACTGACACCTTCTGCTGCTGCCTTCTTCCTCTCCACTTACTCTTGCTTTGCTCTCTTCTCCAAACTTTTACAGCTTCAACTTCTTGTTTCTGAAGTTTGTGTTTTGTATTTCATCTACCCATCTGTCTACCCTGCTCTCTTGCCATGGCGATTGAAGTGTCTCATTTGGTTTAAAGGCTATAATCTGCAGTAAACCCAGCTCTCTTTCCTGTATCTCCCTCCCATCAATCTCTTTGAATTTTTTGACACAAGCTGCTTTTCATATGACTCTAAATGTTCCCTCTCAATGTCTAACCTCCACCTTCTGTGAAATTCATCCATGTTTCTGGCTTACAGTTCTCTCAGGTTTGTTTCTTATTCCTTATTTATCTTTGTGAATTATGCACCGATTTAAAATAACAGGAGAGGAACTGCAGTCTCCCAGCCATTAGTTGCAATGTTCTCTGTTTCAAATATTGACTTGGGTCTTTTATCTGGTTGAATTTTCTCAAAAAAAAAGAGGAAAACAATCCTTCTTCACAGAAATGAAACCATTCCAAAAACCTCAACCTTTGCAGCAAAACCTTTTGATGTTACATTTCAATAAAGATATGTATATTTTTTGTGAAATAAAAAAGACTAGCATGATTTCACAATAGTAAAAGACTTGAACTTGAGAAAAATAAATTTTTCGAACAAACACAAAACATTCAGAATGTGTACATCTAACATTTTGAAGAAGGATATCATAATTAATTAGATATTTTAAAACATTATAACCACATATAATAAAGACGTGGATGGAAAACTATCAGAAGTTATTCATACACTTACAGTATCTTTGATTAATACTTTAACTGGGATTTTATTGTAATCTCACAAATGTTCTTGTGGGGAAAAAAATGTCTATTCATTTAAATATTTTTTTTAAATTTATCTTTACCTTTATTGAACTTACAATAGACTCATTGAGGACTACGGTCTCTTTATTTGGGTTGTGCTCTACCTCTGTACCACCACAGCATCCTGGTTGATAGAGGATCTGTCCCTGATGAAGCTCCGTCATGACGGCAGACAGCAGTATTGAACTTAATTGTTTCAAATACGCTTTTGAGAGTGTAATGTAAGAGTACTGTAAAAATACACTCTTTTTTATATTTAGACAATATTAACGTAAACACTATTTCCCTGTTCCATACAACTCAAAAGAGAAGCAAACTTCACTAGACAAAGCATTTTCTAATATATCATAGGCACATATCTAATAAATCATACTGTGCTTCATTACTGTGCGTTACTATTTTCTTTTGTAAAGTAATTTTATTCCTTCTACGTGTCGAGAGACTGGCGTTTCTATGCAACATCAGCAGCTGATCGCAGTGACAGAAATGTAAACAATGGAGGCAGAAGAGAGATTCACATTTTGTTGTTGGAAAAACAGGAACTATTTTGAGTTTCTGTTGCCAAGTCCGATTATTACAAACACCTTTGGGCTTGTTATTTCTAAAGTCGATTGGAAATTTAATGAGTCGCGGGTTGAGCTTTTTTGGGCTCAGTTTTGAACGGGAAGTTACGTATTTGGGCTTGGAAATAAGCAGAGAGATATAATCAGCTCCAGAATTTGTCTGACATCCAGTTAGTTTTAGTCAGGCCTTCCAGGTGAATCTATTCCCGGATGATTTGTCCCACTGTAAAGATACAGTGGGAACTTGATATTAACAAAAGTTAATATCAAGTTAATATATTTGCTGTGACTGATGTCGAGCTTCACGTTACACTCCAGAAAACTGCAAACATCAAAACTAATATGAACAGTGCAATAAATGTGAAAACAGCCATGAAATAGACAATAGTGGAACACACAAGAAGATGCAAAAATTACTAAAGGTCTTTTTTTTTGTACTGTTGTAACCATTAAACAAGCTCCCCTTCAGTTCAACCTTGTTGATGTTACCATTATAAAATAACTTTCAATTAAGTATGGAAAATTATTGTCAACAGATGCAGAAAGTAACTAAAAAGGTTACTTTTAATGTAACCTAGTTACTTTCCAAATCAAGTAATCAGTAATCCGATTAAAGTTACTTTTTCAAATTAACTATGCCATCACTGGTCATGGGCTACCTAATAAATATAATCTTGCATGTAAGCATGTATTCTGAAAATATGATGGAGTACTGGGGCCACGATAAGAATAAAATTGAAAAAAAATTGCAAGACGTTTACAAGTTTGGCCCTAACACTCTGTTGTATGAAAGAAACACAGGCATACATTAGTTTGTTAGGAGTATCAAGCAGGCTTCTGAGGTGGATTCCAATGTACTTTTCCAGACGGGAATTGAAAATATGAGAATTCCTAAGTTACACTGAGTTGTCTGCAATGACCCATGAAAGTGATCATAACATATGTTTTTGACTTTTACATGACATAAAAGTTTATTTTTCTGTTCAAACAGATGGAACCCCCCCCCCGCCCCGCCCTTCTGCAGCCTGCAGAACATCACACTGTGGGACACCTGAAACAGAATCTAGCTGGCTCTTCTACTTTTTCAGCTGACTGTTTCATTGAAGTTAATCTTTATTTAGAAATCTAAAAACACTTAAAGAAAGTGGAGACACACAAAGAAATGAGGCAGCTGCTTTACTGATTAAAGACTGTTTGAAATAGATCCAGACATTTTATTTTGGGAAGCAGCTGTCTAAACTCTTGAAGTAACACACAAGATCAATGGACTTTTGTGTTGCTTGAGCCAAAGGAAACGATACTTTTATTTCCCAGAAGGCTTTGTGGTTGGCTCAGAGTGGTTGAAAGTGAGGCTGTTAAGTGCGCGTCCTCACATGACCGTCCTCTGGTCATCATGAAAAACGAGGAGTCGGCAAAAGAAACATCTGATGTTTCATCCCCCATCTGGTCTGTATCAAGCACACATCTACAGTCATTCATCTTCACAGCAAACACACCCACCCACACACACACATGCATATACATGCATGCACTTGCTTATACACAATGTTGGCAGTCAGACATGCTCACAGATGCTCCTTCCGATACACGTAGGCAGCTACTATTTGGTGAGTTGAATCCCTGTGTTTATGTATCTGACCACATAGTAACAGGCCATAGTTATTTAAAGACTCTCAGGGGAAAAAAGAGATCCGGTCACACATTGTTCCTCTGTACATTTGTATAGGTAGATCTTCACTGGATTTTTTCAAAGAGAGACGGCAATACAACCATGACATTTTTTAGGCAATTAATGATGCCTTTGGACTCATTTTTTCCAGCATGGAACAATCATAGAACTTTAACCTTTAATTACCTTAAAAAAAGACAAATTATTGCCAATTAAAGTTGTAAATACATTTTCAGAAACATGGACACATCCTGTCTAATAGTTGGTTAAAGCTACATTATGTGACTTTTATGTAAAGAAAAAAAAAAATCTACATATTTATTGAAACTGTCATGGTGCCATGATTATATACCATGAGAAAGATACGTTGTAAAAAATCAAGCTCCTGTCCCCGTCCCCTCTCCCAGAGCTCCCAGTGCTAACTTGAAACAACCAATCAGAGCCAAGAGGAGGGTCTTAGTGCTGTCGGTCATTATCAATAAAATTAAACAAGTTTTTTTTTTTTTTTATTGCAGTGTTTCCATTAAGCAAATTTATTTTTGAAATGTCAAATTGTGCAGTTATATGGTGAATGGAAGCACAGCTCATGACAAAGATAGGGTGAGGATGGTTCTTGGCAAATTAGTTTACATTTGAAACACTAAAATGAAGTGAAACAGCTTGCAGAAACATCATGATATAAGGCTTAGTTGCTTGATGAAATTCCTCACACATCTCAAAAACTTCACAGATAAATGCAGCACAAACGGCTTCTGTTTTCAATGGGTCAATCATGTGATGTGAATGGACAAAATGATCATAGTGGCATGTTTATTACAGAAGTATGATCTTAAAGGGGCCGTTTGACTTTTTTATCATTTCTGTCAATGTGACTGAACAAATGAGTCTTAATCTCAGCGAACCATAAAACTTTTTGCCAACATTTGGGTTGTCTGTAAGGACAGTCCCATATTTGCAGATTTAACGCTGAACAATATTCTCTGCTAGTCCTGTGTCCCATGTTGCATTACCCAGAATATTTGCACATTTACTGCTGGAACTGAAAGTGATAGTCTACATTTTGAGGGAGATGCTTCTTCTTTGATCTCTCAAATACATATTTTAAAAAAGGTTGCATTTGCGGAAAAAATACATTTGTTTTGTTGATGTCAGTTGCTTGACTTCAGATCATGACACTGCACTGAAGCAAAGCAGAATCCTCAGATTTTTAATTAATAACAATATATATGTGTGTAATATCTGCAGTTTAATCCTTCTGTGGTTATGGCATGATGGTTGTTCAGAAGACTCCACTTCTGCTTCAGGGTCAAAGATGTACAGTTGTACCACTGTGCATCTATTTGTAGCCATTTTCACACATCTGAGGTGTTAATATAAACACTGAGTTAGGAGGAAGGCTTGGCCAGCAGCAGCTTATTTGCACAATTGTGATGTAGCTCTAAAACAGTTCATTTTCTACAGTAGCTCAAAAAAGGCAGAACGCTGGTGAAATTTCAATATCTGAGAATGATTTTTTTTATATATATTAAATCTAATTAACATGTTTTGTATAGCTCACAGACGTATCATAACTTGTTCAGCAAAGTATAATGGAGGGCCTTTAAGCTAAAAACAAAGCAGTGAAAATGACTGACACAATAGATGATAAGTTTCTTTCTTTCTACGTTTGCTGCAGAAGCAATCCTTTGTGCCAAACCTCTGAGCAGTCTTTGGCTGTCTGTCAGAACGCCTTTCTGCACAGGAAAGCAGCAACTTCAAGGTACCAACCTGCTGATTAATGACAGACTGAGAGCAGGAAACTTGCAAAGCTGAACAAATGAGACATGAACCTGACACCTGCCCAGGCAGCATTATAAAGAGTGTGAATGAAAATAGATGAGTGCTGCAAAAAAGAATAATCAAGTAACTAAATTTCCAACACGAAGGAGCTCGGTTACACAGTGCAACTCAGGTTAGATCTGAGAAAATTTCACTGGAAAAAGTGACATCAAGAAAATTTATCTGAACCTTGCTGTCAGTTGTTAGAGCAGAAATACTATTTATGGAGTTATTTTGCTAAAGATTTTGGCATCCCCTTTCAGGTCAGCCTGACCTGATCCCCTCCCTTTCCTGGCGTAAGAAGTCCAATTGGTCCAAATGGAAAGAAGGCTGTTTGGACAGATAAGAACAACACCCTTGCTATTCGACACATTTGAAATGGAGCAGATGTTGAGGTCAAGAGGTCTCAAATTATTCCAGGAAGTCCAAGAAACATCCGGTGTGAAATGGAGCCAGAATTCCTATGTAAATGAAGGGCAGTAACGCCATTCTATGTTTGCTGCAGAAACTTCCCAATATACAGCAGTAGAGCTGAGACTATAAAATACTGATGTCAGAAGCAGAAGTCAAGAGATTTTCAATTTCTGTAATGATGTAAATGTGACGTGTTGGTTCCGGAGATGTGCATTAAATCTCTTCCCGTTTTGGCTATGAGTAGAAATTATTTGAGTCCTTTGTATCATTTCTTTATTTATATATTCCATGAGTTTAGGCACCTTTAAATTCCTCCATACAGTCATGCAATGACAAAGTACAGGTTCAGCCTGAACATGCTCAACTAAAATGTTTTCATATGACAGATTCAGTTCCCTCACAATAAGGTAATAGAGAGAGACTTAGAGATGTAAACGTAGAATGTGGTTAGGAGTCTGGTCAAGTCTAAAAAGTCTTGACTCTCTGAAGAGAAGAGAAGATTCTCCTCTCAAGTTTCAGAGTCAGATTGAACTGACTGCAAAAAAAAGGTTGATCATTTTCCTCTGTCATCACACTAGTTTAAGTCTCAAGTTATTATAGTTCCTTTCATGATGCCCTGTACATCATCAACTGTATCTTGCACCCACTGTCAAGATACTGTCTACACTATGGCCTGTCCATGTCAGCATGAAGCAACGTATACAGTACACTCCTCAGTCACTCTACCTTTTGGTTCTTGAGGGTTCCAGCAGTTTCAGTTCGTAAAATGTCTGCATGAAAAACCTTCAGGTCAACTTCTTGTACTGATTTTCTCAGCCTTTCATAGATTGTGTAAAATTCCTCCTCCCAAACATACTTCAGTTTTTATATTCAAGTATTGCTAATAGCATAATTATTGCTGCTATTACATTAAGTGATGCCAAAACCAAGGTTGACATCACAGTTGTTTATATTTAGTTTATGAAAACAAGTTAGACTTGAAGGTGTTATTTCACCTCCCTCATGCTAAAAGCAGAGTAACTATTATTTGGTTTGTTCATCTACTAAGACAGAGATTACACACCTGCTGATCTTTGAACATGTTCCCATTAAGCCTCCAGCCCTTGTCCCATTTCTGCTTTGTTAGGAATAAATTTAGATTAAACTAATTTCTCCTTCAGGATCTGAAATGTTTATACGTTATTTAACAGAACTGTGTTAGAATATTTCCACCCTTTTTCTAATCTAAATATTTCATGAAGTCACTTTGGGGTCTGTTCTCTTGGATGTTTTTCCCTGCATAATATTCCAACAGCAAACAGAGATGTGAGATTGTGTAACATGTATTCATTAACAAAACTGATTTATGTATGCTTGAGAATCTGATTTTCTGAGTAGCATAGAATTAATCTTTGCTGGTATATAAGCAACAAAGCATCTGTCAGAGAAATTGAACAACTTCATACTTAGCAATCTGGTAAAAGTGCAGAATTGAAACCATCAAACTAAGAATCGCTATTGCCAGATAGCCAGTCCCTTAAAAGTACAGAACAGACAACTATGTGCCCAATGCACATTTAGTAGGGTGCTGGTCATTTAGCCCCTACTTAGTTTGCAATAAATTTTATTGTTTAATTTACATAACAGTCTCTTATATTAAACTTCCCCAACTGAAACAATAAAAATTGGGTGTAATTTACATTAAGCACATTGAGCATATTTAACAATTGTATAAGAGATGCAAAACAATTCATGAGTTTAGCCCTTCTTGTTTCCACAATAAACCAAGGTAACAATCCAGAGAAATAAAATATACTAGCGGTTGATCATATGAAAACAGAAGTAAGAACAGACAATATAGGAATAAATGTGTAAGAGTTGGCAAAAGCAAGAAGTGAGAGGAGTTAATATAGAAGCCCCCAATTATCCAGCTTGCATGTTTTGGACTGGAAGAGAAAATTTCAATCCCTGAGGAAAAGTGAGAGAATGCAAACACGACACCTTGCTGGGATTTGAAGCCAGTGGTTTCTTGTCATGAATCAACAGAGCAAGACCCTTCACTATTGTACCTCCCAATTTTATTATTTCCATTTAATTTAGATTTTTAAGCCTCCATTTTCCCTTTGGCTGCTTTAGAATTTCACCAGGTTTTCTTCTGAGGTGTCAGCTGGTTATCTTTTGTCACCCAAAGTCAGTGTGTAATGGGGTGAAATTTCTTTAGGGGAAAAGCACATTTCTTGTTCTGTTTCTGTCAATACACTTATGTGTATAATGTCCCTGTGTCACATTATAATGCTATATTTTGTGTTATGCAATTTTATACATTTTTATTTGAAATACTATAAAATATCCTACAGAACTGTCTTCTTGCAGGCCACTTCAAATGTCCTCATAGGTTTAGTCAAAATACATTCTTGTACATAAATGTGACAGCTCTGGATCTAAAAATATGAGGGATCTGTGACCTTGGAAAGTTATTTTGCTATTTGTTTATCGAAATGCCTGATAGCACTTAATAAAGTTTCTCTTAGACAAAAACGAGCAAAACATTTCTTAGGTTTAGTCACACTCACTTTAATTTATTTAATTTGGAAGTTTTACTTTGAATAAAAGCCTAACAGCTATTTTTTGTAACTTAAGTAATACGTCAATAGTTATTTTATTTGCAATAGCATTAACTTCCTTGCAATGAGCAAAAGCTGAACTTATTTTACATGAAATCAGGTTTTTATGTTTTCTGCAATTACATGTGTCACATGCTTCCAAATATCTTAAAAAAGGTGAGCATCTGCTTTGGTAATATGTGGCTATGAAAAAAAAATCAATAATTTATAACACATGTTGCTCCTTTAATAAATATAAACACCTCAAATGATCAGATTAAGACTGAAATGTTCTCCTTTGAATCTTGGAGAAACAAACTTTTTCTTACTAACAGTTTTATGACTATCAACAGGTATGCCTCTTTTCTATATCTGCACCAGTTTCATTCTGATAGACTGTTTCTTTTTTTGTTAAATTAGTTGATTGTCAGAAGGGTGAAGAGTAAATGTTCCACATATGCACTGATTCTGAAGTGAAATACAGGTGATAGATTGAATAAAGTATTACATCTTCCCCTTATGGTAGAAATAATTAGACTAGATTTGTCGGGCTAAGCGAACCATACATTAACATATATCACAGAATATTAACAGCATTCCATTTGTGCATTGTTGAGTCACACAAGAACATATTTGAATTTACTTGTGGTTGTAAAGCCACAAGGATGCTTTCATAAAAGCAAAAAAAAAAAAAAAAGACGAAAGTTTTAAACCACATTCGGCAGCTTCTGTTGTGGAAGAGACACCATTAAGTTTACTATTTTCTTTTAGAGACAAGTAATGGACACAAACATGGTGTGCATGACTCCACATTCATCAGCTGCATATCTACACGACTGTTAGTAGGCGTAAATGTCTCCACCTGATGAATCTTCAGCCTACTCCACCTCCTCTGGAAAATATGTGGCTCATTTTTTTGGTAAAATGTTCCACTGTGTTCATCAGCTCATCTCTAACATGCCTCTGGGATGTACAGTGGCATTTTAGAGCCCTCCCTTTGAAAACAGCTGCCAGATGCAACTAAAGTAAAAGCAGAGCGAATGAAGCTGCTGGCTGGCAGCATTAAAGGGAAAAGATACATGCTGTTAAATTTTCTAAAAGCAAAAAAGACAACAGATTCTGGAGATAATTGCTTGGGATCATGTCATAACAGTCTCATTCAATATGCTTGATTAAATGTCTGAACCGCTCTAATTGTGTGGCACAGACCAGAGCTTTCGTAATGGCAGTGGCAGACAGTAATATAAAGGTGGTAGTAACCTCCAAGCAGCAGAAGTGTTTAAGCCTGAGCAGTTGTTGAAGTTCCTCTTTTAGGTTTCATGATGTTGCAGAACTGAGCTTTGTTTACTGAGAGATGTTGACCTCAACGGCGACCAACTCTACAGATCTTATTCCTCGTTTCTTGAGATCATTTGTGCTTAGTCAACTAATTCTTTGCAACAATCCCTCATTGTATTAAGTGTTGCCTTTTAAGAAGAAAATGTTGAATATGTTGTATGCAACATTAGCTGCTTTACCATTGACCATATAATTGTGCAATTTGACATTTAAAAAATAAATGTGCTGTAACATAGTTTTGTTTGGAAACATGCCAATTTCGAGAAAACTTGTTTTACGACAAAAGGTTTTTGTGCTAGATGAGGTGGTTTTTTTTGAGTGTCTCAAAATTGGTTTATTTCACAAAACTGCAATGAAAACACTTTTCCCCATCACACGAGCCACATGATCAGCAACCAGATGTTGCCACTGGCACAAATGATGAGGAAGAATAAGAAAGGAAGTAGTTGGATGATCATGGCAAGGCATGTTGCTAAAGACTTACTGTATGAATAAACTAATTGATTTTAATTTTGTGTCTGATATAACACAATCATTGAGAAATTGTGTTTTTTCTGACATTAGCAGAATATTGGCAAAGTTTTGCGCACATTTGTAATAGAAACGCAGCAAATGATAAATTATTGAAGAACCTCTGCCAATGTATTTCTATTTTGTCTGGTGGCATTTATTGGATTGAATGACAGGTTTGAAGAACCGATTTCACAAACACAAGTGTATTGTCATTTTTTTCTTGGTTTGTCCTCTTCATTTAAGAGAGACTTACATAAGATAGTTCCTAAAACCACATTTTTCTATTTTATTTGTTAATGTCTCTTAGAGTTATGGACTGAAAAATATCTCCTGCCCCTTAACAGATCTGGTGTGTGCTACAATAGTGTATGATGTACCATATAAGCATGTTTCCTCTTCAGCACTCTACTGGTGCAAGTCAGGTTTAATATCAGCCTCACAGACTGAACAGAAAGCGAACTGAAGAGGCTAAGTTCATACCTTTAGACACTGTTTAAGCTCTGTGACTCTGAGCGGTAAGAATGAGCCTGGTTTCTGTATCTCAGACATTCAGCCTGGTACCTATGCTGCACTGTGACCAATGTTTCCTACAGTAGGAAAGATGCTGAAGGACACAGAGTCAACCATCTCAATCCCTAATCCAACACTTATGGGCTAGGCAGCTAACAGTGACTACAAAAGCAGCATCAGAAGAGAGTCCTTTTAAGGAGCCCGAGGTGTGAATGAAAAACAGGAGGCAGCGCTTTTAGTTTTGGTGCATATATATTAAGAGATTTGAATAAAAACAGACAATTACAGCAGCACGATGAGAGACAAGATAATTGACTCAGAATAAATTAATTCCAAAATCATAAAGTCCATAGTCCTTTTTCTAGCTTTTAAAGAAGCTGGCAGAGTTTGGGGCAACACAGGAAGTGGGCCCTCAAAAATAAAAGTCCTTAACTAATTGAAGGTTACACTAACCACACTGATCTGTTATTAACCTTATCCAGAAGGATCTTTTGTTGTCTTTTAACTACCAAAAAGACATCAAGTAATGGCAATAATCAATGCATTTTTTTTGAAAACACAAGAGGCTTTTAAACTTAGAAAGAGTGAGTCATTATAGCCTGCACATCTGTCTGGAACCAAAGCCTTCATGAAAGACTCCTCACTCTTTGGTGCCAACCAGGTTCCCTCTCTTTGCTCTTGTGCATCATGCAGTCATTTAAAGTTTTATGTAAGTATTTAGGAAAAATTGTACAACTGTTTAAAGTCATGAAGATTTTTGTTGTTTTGCTATATGTTCCTATTAGAGCTGAAAAGATTCCTCGAATGATTCAAGTACCTCAGTTATTAAAATTCCTACAGGAAAATTTACCTGCCTTTGTTAATTTATGTTTTATTATTTAGCGCACTGTGTTCCGGCCGGAACATTATTTGCGTTACTCATAGTTCTCACTTCCGCCTCTGAGTTATTATTAATGATAATGCCTGGGTTTTCATAATTTTTGGGGGACCAATAAGTATCCTTAAAATGACTGGCGCGATGCCTGGAGTAGTGCAGCCTTTCTCCTCCGGGAGCTGCTGGTTGAAAGCGAATGGTGGGAAGAGAGCTGCGGGAGTATCTATACAGGTGAGCGGATCGACTGAACACGCCTGGCAGCTGAGTAGCTGATCGTTACAGTGTAAGAATCGCACAATACAATTCATATCCCGGTCTGAACAAACGGGTGGCGGTTCATCTATTAAACTGACTGAAGATGAATACATAAACTAAAAGCTGGAGCATAGACATTTTTTATAAGTGTATTTATGATCTTACCTCTTTATTATTAAATTTAATATAATTTAAAATCTTTATATAACTTTTCTTCAGGTTAACTTAGAAAGTGAGCTGTTATTGTTACAGGTTAGGTTTCTAAACTACAAAAAAGTAATTGTTAGGGATGCTCAGATATGAAAAATTGGACTGATATTAATATCCGTTAGTAACACCAGTGTTATGCCAGATTTACCAATATTTTATTTTATAAATTTATTTTATCCAATTACTCGATTAATTGTAAGAATAATCGATAGATTACTTGATTACTAAAATATTCCTTTACAAGAGCCCTAGTTCCATTTATGTCTCATTTTAGTAAAGAGTGCAACCTGATTTCTGAGGTCTATATTTGAAATTCCTTTCTGTTCAACAATTTTATGCATTTATATATTCAAGACCTTTATCCATACCTCTTCAGGATCCGTTAAGAAATTTGGAATGATCATCTTTTTGGGTCCAACATTTGTTATGCTGCTTAAAAGTCCTACCACTATAATAAGGAAAAATGCCTCTTTGTCATCAGTATATCAGAAGTTAAAGTAAAAGAAAGATTAATGTGTAGATTTAGACTTTTAAAGGCTAACGCTCTTTAAGGTTTGGTCAGCCAGTTTCAGTTTTAATATAGTTTTCAGTATTTTGGTTATTAACATATTTATTGTTCTTTTGTCTTGTGCTTGCCTTTGTTCTTTTCACAATTTGAGGATCTACTTACAGGCTGGTTATGTAAGTACTGGTTATGTTAGACTGAAATGTTAGAATGTACAACTTGAAGGAAAGCTTTTATAACTTTTTAAAAAAAGCTTTTGAAAGTATCAGTTTTATGACAAAATAAAAATTATGTTGCGTTCTCTTACTGACTGTAGCTGTATATTTAAACATTTTTTGCAACTCAAATTATGTTTGCCATCAAATGCAGAGGGTTTCTCTTGTCTGACCTCACCTTCAAACAAAATTATTTTTCTCTCCAACATTTCTGAATCAGTTGTGTTTGTGACTAAGGATCGGATTTAGCTTCTTCAACATGTGCAACTGCTTAACTTGCTGAGTGTATTTGAGCCATCTTGCCCCCTGGTTCTGATTGTTTCAGCACCTTACAAATGAAATTTACGTCCCCCTCACTGGTCTGCATGTAGACCAAATAATGTCAAAATCAAATCAATCCTTCTGGGAGTTACTCTCATTGTGTCATGAAGTGGTGGGTGTTGAGTAGTGATGGGCTATCTGAATCCAGGATTCGAGGCTTGTACCGAGTAATAAGGGGGCGTGTCCGATGAAGCCTCGCTTCGAGGCTTGTGTCGTCTTGCTGAAAACCACGTGACTGGCAACAAACGAAGCCTCGCATTGCATGGGTCACGTGACTGCTTCATT
>CAEFZX010003237.1:0-48163 GCA_903066825.1 Alfaro cultratus
TATATATGCTGAGAAAGAACTAAAAACAGGTCTACCTACAGATAATGAAACCTAACAGACAGCTCTAAAGTCTTATTGCTCTACTTCATGCTTGGGAGTAGAACAGATAGTGTAATACCCCAGTAACGACTACTAAGAGGCTTTTCCTATTCTAAGTAACAAGCAGTGTGCCAAACCTGCTGCAATCCAAAACAGTAGGTCATCCAGTGACAGATTTTTTTATTCATTTATTTTCTACCTTTTTGTGTTTGTTAAACTTGAAGTTAAACGCAAAAAAATTATGTCTAAGGCTAAACAATATGAAGAAGTAAAAGGTTGAGGAAAAGTCACTTCAACAACAGAGAGAGACTTTGAAAACAATGTTTGGGCTGGGTTCAGTGGACAGTAAGATCATTATAAATTAGCTTACTGAGTAAATAAATCAAATGAAAAATTCCTATAGTTTTGCTGTTTGCCGGATCACAGAATGCATTTACACTTTCCTGTCTCCTGCATCAACGGACAGCAGGTTCCAATGTTTTGAGTTTGGTAAAATATAAATACATAAATTGGATAAAGTTAGTGACATACAGTGTACACACCTTGATTACACTTCAGATTTGTATTCGCCTTGCAAATACATATCTGAAAAGGGTTGTGTTAGCACTTGGTTCACTTGAGTCAATAATTTGTAAGACAACCTTTCCCTCCAATTACATGTGCAGATATTTTGTCTCTACCAATTTTGCACATTTAGAGGCAAAATTGTTGCCTATTCTCTTATCAGAAATGCCTAAGCTGTCATACTGGATAAAGAATATCTCTGAACATCTGTTTTAAAGTCTTGCTACGTATTCTCAACTGGATCTAGGCCTGGAGTTTCTAAAGCGTATGTTTTTATCGGAGTCATTTCATTGCAGCTCTGGGTGAATGTTCAGGGTTGTTTTACTTCTGCAAGTGAAACCTCCATACAGTGGACAGTAGCTCCTCCAGTGCTACCTTGAGCTTCTTGGCTGGTAAATAAAAAAATACTCTCCTTGTCAGTTTCTTCAGAACTTTAGATCTGACTTTTTTTCTTGGTCTTCATAATGCAATTTATTTTATAATGTAGACTAAGAAACCTCTTAAGCAATTAGAGACAGTTTTCTATACTAACCAATGATTCTGAAGCCAATTGGTTGAGTTGCATTTCATTTAGGCCTATTAAAGGAAATGTGACTAAGTAGAAATATAAACTGCTTTTTTTTAATTATTTGTTAAAAAATAAATAAATAAACAAAAACCATAAAATATTGTTCTTCCACTATATAATTATGAACTACTTTGTGTTGGTCAATTGCAGAAAAGCCAGATCAATTACAATAAAGTTTGGAGTGGTATATATTGATGTTTATTTATGCAAATGAGTTTGTCTTTATAGAGAAAGTTATCACAATAATAATAATAAAAAAAACCAGATACTGTTACAACTTCAAAACAACAGAACTGATCAAAGCTTTCCTTTCAGGAAAGTTTGATCAGTTTAACTCTGTCTAAGTTCCAGTTGTGATTTTTGCCCTGTTTTGTTGTTCCTGAATCCATTTGCTGCTTCTTCAATGCTGAAGCAAATGGGAATTCAGTCAGCCACTGGCAATTCCCACAATATGAGAGAGAAAAATCAAGGAAAGAGATTTAATCCCTTTGATCCTCAGACTATTAGTTATGCAACTCTCTGAAGCCTGTCATTCAGCAGGACACATGGCATGATACAAGCATGTGGAAACGCAACTCTGCCCCTGCAGCGCTGTGGCTGTTATAGTGAGTGCAATGATGTGGAAAGGCCTCGCAGTCGGGATTAACGCCCAGTGCAACAGATGGTGTCTTTTTTACGCTTCCTGTTCAGCACACACTCACGGATACACCCATGCAGATACAGGTAAAAAAAAGAAAAAGAAGAAGAAGCAAAACAAGAGAATCCTGGGAATTTTACCTTCTTTTTGGGCGGCATCGTTGATTAAAAGTGTCCACCTGCGTTATCCTAACAAGCTGACTTCACCGTTCACCTGGCTCCAGTGAGTGATACATGAAGCATGCCATGAGAATGCGCTTACTTCCGTTTAATGTGTCACATGGATCTATCTGCGCAAAGAAAAGTCCGCTCTTTACGCGCTGTTTTTAGCGTAAAAAACAATTCCCAAATGAATCGCGACGCGCAGGACAGCACTGGAGACGAGTTTGGAAGCTGCACCGTGTTGAGTTGAGGGTAGTTACCCTTTCCAGAGTCCTCTGGGTATTAAAGGCTTATTTCTCAGTGTGGCATCTGTTGCGCCGCACACCGCTCACTCTGACCTCAGGCTCCCGACCACGTCAAAGTTGTCCCAACCTGCCTGTGCGCTCCATAAATCCAGAAGTATTTCAAAGTGAGAAACGTCTCATTTGTGCAGCAGATTTCATCCTCGGCAAGTGTGACGCTTGATGAATGTGTTTGTGCATCCCGTGCGACTTCCTGGGGTCTGGCTGCACAAATGAGAATATTTTTGGCCCGGCTTCAGGGGAGAGAGATGGAATTAAAAATCAGGCAATAGATAGTGCCTTTGTGCGCCCTGTTTACAGCTCAGGACACAGACAAACCCAGCATTCCTCATCCGGAAGGAGTAATCATGAGATTTTCTCACCACTAACACTGTGTTCAGCTGCACACACAAACACACACGCACACATAATGATTGTTATATCATGAGGTTATCCCTTCACTGCGTGTGGACTGCATATGACGGGACATCACTGCAGAATCCCGACAGAAGGACTCCTGGTGGCGGTTCTTGCATGAGTGGCGCACTGGGCTAGACCCTTTCAAGAGCCAAACGACCCTCGAATTATAATGGAAATGAGTAATTAAGCACATGCTTAAATGTGAAATAATCTAATTTGCATTATAGACACAAGCACGGAATAAATTGTTTCTTTTAAATTGTTTAAATGTTTAATTTTTAAAAAATAAATATGGGAAAAATTGTTTGATTATAATGTCAGCAGGATATATTTAGGCGTTTCATTATTTAACTGCATGTTGCACCACTTCAAGAGTTTATTTTCATCAGTCAGACTTAGTCAGTAGATGAGTTGAAGGTTCACTCATCAGATCTTATTTTCTGAATTATTGTGGCATCTTAAATAATCATGATGGGCCAAAGCATAGAAAATGTGAAACAATTTAAAAAAAATGCAAAATACTATATGTGTCAGAAACTGTGATTTAAGTTAATGTTTTCCACATTTAAGTAGGCATTTATTCGTGTTTTCAGTCATTTATTGACTCATTTAAATAATCAACTATGAAACAAGTATTTATAGATTCATATTTGTACTTATTTAATGCATTTAAAACCATTTTTATAAGCTATCATATGTCTAGAAACATACTAAAGATTTTATTCATTAGATTGTTGCACTGTTGGTCCTGAATAACACCCTCGTTCTGCACTCAGTACACAATATTGAATTCACAAAAATGAAATGTTTACTGTGTTTTATAGATAATTTAAACAATCTTCCTTGTGCCTTTTTTAATTTAATAAAACAAAGTGGGGGTTTTAAAGAATTTGTATTCAGAGCATTCAAATTGGTTCTTAATATTTATGCCGTCCTAATATAAAGTATTTATTTTTTTAAAATACCAAAAGACAGTAATTAAAACCCTAAACGACTGTATCTAAGCCTTGTGTTACATTATATTCATTTGTTTCTGCATTTTCACTTTTCTAAATCAAATGTTTTGGCTGCTGCATTCACCACTCTTCTAAAGTAGGTGATGCAGCAAGACCCATTGGCCACTGCAGCTGGTTCCTATCCACAACTGTGCAGGGTACATCAGCAGATGGGTGATGCAGTGGGATACTAAAGTCCTCCGGGAGAGCTCTGGGAGGGGAGAGACACAGATGAGAGGTTACATAATTGAAAATGGAAAAGAAAGCTCCATGTCTGTTGTCAGCTTGGCCCAAGCCTGTCACCTCTAGGTCAGACACAAATGTGTGCCTAAAGTACAAAAATCTCTGTACTCACAGACACAGGCAGTGTATGTGATCTGAATCCACATCTTTGCCACAGCTTTTATAGCAATTTGACAATTTTAGATGTCCTCTCTCTTTTTTAAAAAACCTACTTCTGTTAATGTTATTAGCCAGCAGGACTCATTATTTACATTAAGGTTAAGAAGGCCCTGAACCTTCTTAACCTTCAGGGCCTTCATTATTTAACAGCATGTAGTAGCACTTCTAGAGTACATGCTGCTTTGAATTTTGCATTCAAGAGAATTATATTTCTTTGTATGCAATTCTTCTGTCTTAAGGTTACAAATAAGGTTTAATATCCACCATGAAAAAAAAACTCCGATCAATCCAGGCTGGTTTAGAGTCAGTTGTATTTCAATTTTGGCTTGGTAAGCCAGTGCCAGACCAGTTATAGCTGCCAAATCTAAAAATAGATTTTGGAGATAGTAATATTAATAAGCAGCCAAAACACACAAGACAGAGACTGTTTTGTGCTGATTCTAATGTGTTTTTCCCACAGTGACTGCTTTGATGGGTTTGTACAAATAGTTTGCTAGAATTTTTTTTGGGAATAACATTTATAATAAAACATTTTTGGCCTAAATAATGTGTTCTACTGTTTAAATATTTGAAATCATTCCCAATTTTCTCTTTACTACATTTTTATACATAACAACACATAAAGTTGTTATGTTCAGGAGTCTTTCGGGGGATTTTCAGTTTCAGTTCCACATATGTACCTGATCATTAAAGCATAATGTGGAGTCTGTGCAATAAAAAATGACGAAAAATGAGCAAAATGCAAAATAGCTCAGATAAAGTTTCCAGGTTTTTACCAAGTAAATGTTGGTATTTTTTTCTAGACAAATTACTTTTGAATCTTTAAAAACTCTATGCATTTATAAGGAAAAAAAAGACAAGAGAAACTGAATGTTCTATCCACTGCCTTATCTCTGGTAACATATTAAGAAGTTCTTCCAATTCACCTGAAAGAGCTTAACAGCCTGAAAAGATATGCAACATTCATTAAATTTCTGCAGAGGAAAAATCATACATCTCCTTAGAGCCCACTAGTGTCAACCCATGGCTTATCCACTCTGTCACACGTGTTCATATGCACATGTCCGCTCACACATTCATAAACAAGCCTCCGTCACTAAGCCTCTTACAATCAGTGTGCTTGCATGTGAGTGTGTGTTGTTATTTGAGGTCAGAAATGCATGATTGGGCTGCTGGGCCAGAAATGGATGGCACGCACAATTACCGGCAAAGCTACAGATCCCAGCCTCTTACTCAGTCCTTCACTTTGTCCACACAGCTCACTAACGTACATCTGCTTCCAGTCTAAAAACAGAATCCTGACTCCATTATTGTAAGCAAGGAAGCCGAAATGCCGTGCTCAGTTTGCCGTTTTAAACTGTGGCAATTAAGTTACACCCATTTTCCCTGATTTGAGATGAATCATTGTCTTCCACAATCTGGCTCTCTAATGCAGCTGTAGTTTCTGTATGCCTTGGTAGGAGGGTGTGATCCTCGGAGCAGAGGAAAGCTAATAGCTAGTTGGCTGATTGGTTTCATCTGACTTTAGCTCATCAAAGCAACACACACTGAAAATGTTCTCATCATTGGGATACAAGATTGTGTTAGCAGATATTAGAATTGTTTCAGATGAGGAGCCACTTCTGCTGAATCATCTGGGCCGTACCTATCGGCATCATTTGCTACAACTTATCTATCAACTGTAGCTCCACCAATAACGGAGAATGCTTTTGGATTTTGTATCTGCTGACAGAAATGAAGATGACGCATTTGTGTGCTTTCCAGGTTTTGTCGTTGTTTCAAAACTTCTCTTCACACTTCAAACTCCCAAACAGCTGTTCTGTCGAATCTGCTGATGAGGCAGAGTGAGACAGTATCTGGCATTCTCGGTACATATTTAATTTCTGGAAAGCTTTCTATTATGAAATCTGTCCTCTTTAGGTAAGGTAATTGTCACTGATAATAACTTATCAAAGTTTATGCTCAAGTACTTGGGTCATGCATCAGAATACATATAAAGAAGACAATGATGCATCTAAATGGCTGAAAATGCTTTGGAGTGCCCTAGTCAAAGTCTGGATATAAATCTGATGAAGAGGCTGTGGCAACAGGTCAACAGGCCATTTAGACTTGAAAAAACTCCAATTGTGGCCAAATTAAACAAACATCTGCAATGAGTAGAGCCCATTTCTTTCACTCTGATGTTAAAGACTAATTTCTCAGTTACTCCAAACACCTGCTGACAATTTCTACCAAGAGTTATCATATTTTAAGTACTTTGTACTTACTCAGCCAGTTTAGTTTGGTCAGCTTTGTTCCTTTGATTTTAATGAAGGGAAAAAAAGTTTTGTTTTTTTTATTACTGAACTAGAAAAACAAAAAGCAGAAGGATTTGTGTGTAGTTTGTTTGACAAAAATCTTTTGAAAATAACCTTCAAAAATATGGACATGTGCAAAAATGTGTTTTTGAGACTGAATTTGTCTTAAGACAGGAAAAGTCCGCTTTTGTCCATCTCTACTGTCATCTACTGCAGTTAAGATGTCAACAACTTGCAGTCTTTCTCCAGACGCTAAGGTTAAAAGTTCTGATCTATCCCTTTTAATAATCTTTGGTTGCACAACTGTTCCACACAGAACTGCTGAGGTGGAAAAAATATCTTCCAAAATGATAAATTACAAATTAGTATGTGAACAGAAAAATAAGCTCCTTGTAAAAACTGTAATAACCCTCTTTTTACCAGATAACACTAACAGCAAGAAAAAGTATTTTAAATGAACTCTTCTAATCCAGTAACTACTCTCCCCTCTGTCCTAGTTTCACTCCTCCCCACATCCTACCAGAGAAGGAGCCAATACTCACCCAGGAGACATTCTTTGCCTTCAGCAATTTGGACATGGCCCGCAGGTGGAAAGGCAGAGAACCCGACTCCCGACAGACTCAGTCACATGCAAAGACGCCCAGACTGCATTTAGCAGCTGTGGCAACATCCTCCAACCTCCACTGTCTGCCCCCTTTGCCAACAAACCTCCCCAGATTTACATCTGCCTGAAGCCTCGCCTGCCCATCAGACCCAGCGAAACATTCTGCAAGGAGGAGGAGTAGGAAGAGGAGGAAGAGTGGGAGCCAAAGAGAAACAAAGACGAGCTCCAGAAGTAGCTGTCAGAGGCAGAAATAGAACTTGCATAAAGTTCCCTCCGTCTTCTGCCTGAATCATCCTCTTCTTCCTCTTTGTTGATGGTTACCTGATCACCCTTAAATGACTAAAATCCATGAGGATGTGAAGGTAAACATCTATCTGAAGAAAGGCTTAAAATGCTATGAGAAAAAAAAACTGCAAACAGTCAACTTTGCCCTCCTAACATCTGGGGGGAAAGAGATGGGACATGAAGGAAGAAGAACAGTGAGGAAGAGCGTTGATGGGAAACTGAGTAAGGTGAAATCAACCAGTCGGAAAAGAGCACAGCAGGTTGGAGGGCAGGGTGCTGAGCTCCAGCTTTAGATTAAAGAAAAACATTGTTTTCTCTTGTCTTTTTTTCATTCCATACTATGTCAAACAGAGAATAACAGGGGGGAGGATGAACCTATTCAGCCTGCATGCCCGTATCTCTGCCTGTGTTATCTTGTGCTCTGATTGTAATCTGGCCGATGAGCCTCTGATTGGTCAGGCAGGGAAAGAGAAGGATTGGTAGAATCAGAGATTAATGGAATTATACACAATCGCCTGTTTTTCCAGACCTAAAATCACATTCAAATTGAGCCCTTTCTGGAGCTTTAGTGACAAAACATGATGTGAGCAACTCTGCAGTGAACTTTGCACAAAAAGGAAGAACATTTATGTTTGGGCAATTAATTTTTTAGTTGTACAGATGCTTCTTGGCAATACATCTTGTATTATTTTATTGTCTGTTTACTTCACTTTAAATTGTGTCACATTTGTAAGAAAAATATATTTGCTGGTTAAGCATCATAGTTAAGTATATGGGTTTCCTTCCTTAAAAAATCTTGTCAAATTCTCTCTGCCAATACCAAACATATTGTAACTCTTGTTTAATAATTTTGATTGGAATGGATGTCTAATATTTAAAGAAAGAAAACATATTGGCAGTTTAACAATTTATTCATTTAACAAAAAGGGACCTGAGTGTGAAGAACCATAAAGGGAAGTAGAGACGCTTTTTAGACATAAGTATTGCCAATAAGCAATATAAAGGGGAAATCATGCTTGATTGTAAAAAGTCAGAATAGATTTATGGCCTACAAAATATCTCCTCTACATTTTTTGCACAAAATCATTTACAATTAATGAGATTTCACTTACTCAGTTCTGCTTCTTCTTTTTTAAATTTTTTTTTAGCTGCTTTAGTGTCTCTTGTCATGCCAGGCCACCCAAATTAACATTTACACTCACACTTTAAAATTTTAAACATGTAAAGTTTTTAAAATTTTGTTGTGCTTTCTTTCGTGCACAATGACAATAAAAGGAATTTTGATTCTGATATAGAAATACCTGCAAACAGATGGACAACTATAGAAGAAGTGGCGCCTCAAGCACAACCATCAAGGATTCAGCAAGAGATTTCTGAAGGGAACTTTAACAACAAAACATTTGTCTTTTCTAGCAGTCACTGTACAGCGGATACAACAGTAAAACCAGCTGACCAAACATGCTGGAGCTCCACTTGGGTTGCTAGGTAACGGGCTGGACTACTTGAGGTGGCTAGGTAACGGGAGAAGTGTCCACTGATTGACTTAGTAATCAGGAGGTTTTTGTAATGGCTGGTTTTCCAGATACCAAAAAACATGAACTTATTGCCAGAAAAAAGGTTGGGGAGTTTTTCAAGCCTTCAGACTGTTTCTTGGAGCAGTAGAGACTCAAATGGAAGTATAGAGCTACAGGTGACTCATAAATATTGACACATAAGTATTTTCGAAGGATTATAAAGTGAGAAAATAGCACAAATTGGTAATAAATCTGAACTGCTTAGCCTTTACTGAGCTCAACCTTTTATGTTGGGTTTCAGTAACAGTGCTCTCTATTTGACCACACAATGCCAAGCACAATTCAATAAAATATGATTTTCTGTTTGAAACAATTGATGCTTTTATATTCAACAGTCCTTACCAAACTATGCTCACATACATACACATTCATCAATGAGTCTTCATAAAATGTGAGCACCAGGTATCATTTGTTGTTGCGACTCTGCTTTTATTCGACCTGATTTTCTAAGCTCCTTTTTTTTCTGGCTTGGTGCTGAGGTGGGCACTCATGCTATGCAGCGCGCTGTAATCTGCAAGGCTTTAAGCTGACAGTTGAAAGAGTACTGAGGGACAACAGTAAGCCAGCTTCATGCGGGGGAAAATATGGCGACGATAAGGTTTTCTGCAGTTGACGCCATCACAAAATGCACAGCTTTAATTAACATAATAATATCAGCATTAACAGGAATTATCAAAAGAAGTGGATGCACATGCAAAACTCATGCAGTCAGTAAAGAGGAGTTGGAGGAGAAAGTTAGAGGAAAAATAGAAAAGGGAACAGAGTCACGAAGAAAAAAAAACAAAAAAAAAGACTGCCATTTCTGTCCACTCCTGTCTTCGACAGTTTGGTAAACCCAAACTTGTCCATTTTCTGCCAATATTATTTACAAGATATGTCTCTGGAGAATCTCGACTGGTTCAAAGTCTTCTGTATTGATTTTACTTGATTTCAGTGAGAAATACTTCATCAAAACATATTGATTGATAGACTTTAAATATTTTGACAACTATCCAAGTGAATGAAGATCACACTTGGATAGGGTTAAATCAGGGTTCTGCTCTCAGTCAGCAATTTATCAATATTCATAAACTCTCAGTAGCTCAGTTTATGACATGCTAAAAATATGTTTTAAAATGTTAAAACAATGTTTCATCACAAAATCAAAGTCATATAGACTCACCAAGTGTGTCCATATTTGTCAGAATCTTAATGCAAAAAAAGTTAGAAGCCATTGTTTTTGATCCGAAAAATATATGGTTAGAAATCAGCAATCAAATAGACTCAACAAGTGTATAATATCCATTAAAGTTTTTTGTCAAGTCCACCATCCATCCATCCATTTTCTAACACCCTTGTCCCCAATGGCATTGGCAGGGGTGCTGGTGCCTATCTCCAGCTAACGTTCCGGGATAGAGGAGGGGTTCACCCTGGACAGGTCGTCAGTCTGTTGCAGGTCAACATTGTAAAACATTGCCAGAATACTAAAACTACAAAACAATCTGGTGCAGCTTTAATTTTTTGTAGATTAATGACTGTTTTTGGTGTCTTTAGAGGTAAACATTAATTAGTCAACTGAAGCTTATCCAAAAATAAAGTTTCTTTACTCTCTTGCATAGTACTTTAATTCATTTGTGTATGAGTAATACAAATGGTAGGTGGCCTGAAGATCTTTCCCAGTCATATTAACTACTCAAAGAGACACTGAAGCCACATTAACACATTCACACTCAAGTATATATACCAATACTCAGATCAGTAGGCGACTGCGGGTTGAGTACCTCGCCAAGGGAAACACTGACGTATGACAGAAGAAAGCAGGAATCAAGCCCACAACCTTCCAGTTACAAACTCTTTACATCAGTAAAAAAATCTTCCAATGTCTGTTACAAGAGGATTACTTTGGAAAATAAAACTATTTGAATCATTATAGTAAACCTTTTGACATTCTTTTTTTTAATTATAATAGTTCAAATTCCAGCTGAGAATAAACGAAGAGAATAAAGTGCAAGAGTCCGCAGTCTAAACTCATTGTTTGTGTAATTGAGCATGCAAACGTACTGCAGATGAAAGACGATGCATAGATGCACATCTGAATAAGTGAATTAACTGCTCTACCCCCCTGTAGTCCCTTTGCTCTACCCCGCCGCAAGACTCCACTGTTGCTATGCGATCAAAAGGGTGCGTATAGATCCTGCAGGTGATGCTGCCACTTACATAGGTGGACTGCACTCTCCGCCAGTGTCCCAGCCCACAGCAATGCATCAAGACATCAAGTTTTAGGGAGAGAAGGGGACAGGCCAGATGAGCCTCCGGGGTGGGGGGACAAGGGGTGCCAGGGGTGTCACCTTAAAACCAGCTCACAAATTTCACTCTCATGGTCCATTAAGAGAAGCTCATCAGTGAGTTTGGGAATCCCGTGAGAGACGAAGACTCCAATCTACAAAGTCCACAAGTTGTCGAAGGGGTGGAGAGAGAGGAGAGGTCACCTGGGGAGTCAAGTGTCTGCTTCCTCTTTTGAGACCTGGTCCAGGTGAGGCTGACAGCATACATCTAGATATCCACCACCTATGTAGCATATGTCAGTTTGAAGAGCAGCGGGATTTCTAAATCTCTTGGTGTGAATATGCTCACCTCATCTTTAAAAGAACAGGTGGTTCATCTGTCGGTCTGCATATTTGCCCTTCCATCCCGCCTCACCTCTATCAGTGTCTCAGCATCCCCTGTTGAGAATCCTTCAGCCTGCACTTCAGTTCAAACACCGAGAACAGTCTGCTGCTGGAACTAAATATCATTTTCTTCTCTGAGTCTCTCAGCGCTCTTCAGTCTCTCACATTAGTCTAGTCAGAGATCCTGCATCACTCCACATCCATCTTGTCCTCATCCCTCTCTCTTAAGCTCACTGTAGGAGTCCAGAATCAGACAGTTTCAGGTTCAGTGCTCTTCAGTCTTCCTTTTCTTCCTCCTTAAAGACTCCAGGCTTGTAGCCCCTCCTCCTTCTCAACCACTGTCTCTCCTTCTCGCTGCGCATGCCGTTTCCTTCACCACAGGGGTACTGTCTCTTCAGGGGCGTTTCAGCTTACCTGAGTCACTCTTTGCGATCCTGTTGAGACTGTCTGTACACGTGTATGTCTGTGTGTGTGCAGAGGCTGCAGCTGAAGTGCTGCCCCTCTCTGTTGCCATGCTAGAGCCGGGTAAAATTCAGCTAGCGCAGGAGAAACACAGCCTGAATTCAAATGCACCTCCAGTCTGTCAGATTTACAAAGCCTCCTCTCCTGCTCAGCACCCCCCAAACTCTCTTCTGTCTCCCCCTCCTTCCTTATCTCATGATCTGCCCTCTCTATCTCATTTCTCTATCTTATTTTCCTCATCTCTGTTCACCTTGTCCACTCTATGTGCCTCTGCTGTTGTTCAATTTTGAGTAATTTTCTTTTAATTTTGTGCATTCTTGTATAGGGCCTAAAAAAAGCGTTTTTTCCCCCAAACTCATTACCAGCTATAAGCAACTTAAACAAAAGATTAAATAAAAGATTAAATTAAATGAAATCTGAAAGTATTTATAGTTGTAGTGAACCATTTGATTGTTATACACTACTTTGTGTTGATCTGTAATATAAAGTCCCAATAAAATACACTAGAGTTTTTGGTCGTAACATAACAACACAATATTTTTTCAGCTTTCTTTGAATTGACTGCACCAGTTCTGAGCTACTTTTTATGACTGTACCTGTTACACATTTGCTTTGTTTCACAATGAACATTACTTATTACTGAACCTAATTAAAAAGATACAATTGTCATTTTTTCTTCTTTGTTCAAATTCTCCTCAGTGTGTGGTGCCAAGGTAAACTTTCTACAGCCTTGATCACAGTTCTTTAGACTTCTTACTTGTTACTCAAATTGTTCATAAGCAAAATTGGATCATTAGTTATCTTGTAGCCATTCTCTAACTTATGTTTAAGATATGTAATTCAGAACTTAAATGGACATGGTATGTTTTTTTTTTCCATTTTGAAGAGTGGCTAAAGATTCCGACATATTTATTCTGCAGAGAAACAGGAATAAATAAAAAAGGCAATGATAAACATATTTTATCAAGGGTTATTTATGCTTACAAAAAGAAATTGTATTGTTATATATGTTTAGTATTACTGTGAAAGGAGTGATACTTCAAAGTTTGCAGGAGATTTGCATAAAAACTTTATTTGATGTTGACAAAATGGCAAATTTGAACTCATCATTGATGATCAGGGATCTTCAAGTCTCTTATCAAGAGAAATGGTGTCCAGACTGTTGTTTGCTTTGATCATTTTAAGCATTCAGTCTGTCATACTAATAAGAAAGTGTCCTCCTTCACACCAGCAAGATGCACTCCAATGGCAACCATTATTTGTAGCGCGAGCTGCATTAATGCCTTATTGCAGATTATGGTATGAATTATTGAGAAGCAGGAAGTTCATGGCTGTAGGGATATTAGGGAAAGTTAATTTCAGTTTCTATGCTCATAAATGAAAGCCATCCAGATCTGATTCTTTACTGTGTGAGCTACATCTGCTTGGCTGATGTTTTATCACTCACATTGCATATAAGGTCTTTAACAAGTTTCTTCCAGGGCTTCATAAGAATGTATTATTTCCTCACCTTATATGATCTTATGTTTTTCTTTGTCAACTGAAACTAATCTATCACAGGAAGAAAGACCAGGTGAATCAGGGGTGTAATTCTGTTTAATGTGTCCTGGTAGGGGTGCAGCATAGTTACTGCTTTGTATTGGTGCAGCCACTATAGAGGTCTGCACTGATACAAACTCAAACATCCAAAAGAAAACAAAAGCAAAGCACTTAAAATCTAAATTATCTTCAAAGCACAGGCAACACAAAAATTATTTTTTGATTTGATTAATGTTTCACATTGTTTTAATAAATCCTTGATTCCTGTTCTCCCAGAACTTCATCCTCCTTTAGTCTTCAGTTTTGCTTATGAATGTGCTCAATTTACTTCATTTCTGATTCCACTGCAATAATTTATTGAGTTAATGTTTAAAAAGTAATCCATTACCTCTGCTTAAGTTATTTTGATTAGGTTTTGTCCTTTAAAGATCTTGGAATCATGTTTTCATTCAACTAAAACCCAAGCAATTTCAGCATTTTTTTAACAACAATATTCCTACCTTAAGTTAAGCCTGTTATAGATAACTTCTCTTTAAAGCACCCTCACATATTTAGTTGTATAAATTTAAACATTTTCACCTGTGTTTTTTTCTCTATCAATAAATATGTAACTTTAAAACTTTTGATTACTTTCTGTGTTTACAGATGTACGTATTTTAAAGATTAAATGCAGCAAGAAAACAAGTTCAGAAATAAAATAAATATGTACAATATTTTCCAAAGTACAAATGACAAAAAATATATGTGTGACGTTAGCGAATATTTACCCCATTAGTTTCTTTTACTTGACAGTTATGCACCATATTTAGGCCTGTCATATAAAATCCGGATGCAATACAGTTGATTTGATTTAATTTGACTGTAATGTGACCAAATGTAAAAAAAGCTCAAGAGGTATCAATACTTTTCAAGAAAATGTATAGATTTAAAGAAAGACAGACATGTTTTTTTTACATGTACTTGACATAAAAACACTCATACCCAGTCTCTATACCCTTATATACTGTATATCATTAGGCTAATAATTACACAAATGATGTTTCAGTAGGAGTCCATGGTGCTGCTCTTCAAAGCCAACAGTTCAAACATCCGCAGATGAGTTGGGGTCTTTACGCTCCTCCTCAGAACATACTTTGTCCTTTAAATATCCTCAGCTTGGTCATCCATGTGAAATAGATAAAAGCTAAACTTACCAGAACATTTTTCAGAGGATATAAAAAAGGTGTTACAAAACCAAATACAATAATCAGTGCAACTCGAATAATGAAAAAAGGAAGATCCTGCAGCATAGCTCCAGCAAACGGCAACAGGAAGCTGTGGGGAGCAATGATTATGCGGAGACAAGAAAGGAAAGCCAGGATGTAAACTGGGAACACCCAAGCTGAGTAAAAAATGATTGGCTCCCCGGACACTCGTACCATCTCCACTGTGTCCAGCCAGAACAAGAAACACTCCACAAATACCTCTGCCCTTCCATCTTTCCTCCACAGGAAGCTTAGGGGACCCGAGTAAGGCATCAGTCGTGGGGTGGAAGAGTACAGGTATGAAGCGTTTGGTCGTGTGCTGTGAGGGGACTCAGTGACATCCTGCCATTTGTTGGCTGTGCTGCCATTTCTGGCCTCTGCCTGGCCTGGGGTCACACTGTTGTGGCCTTCATCAGCTGGCAGCTGGCCTGAAACACTGGTCACATGTGTCAGGTGGGTCAGGACAGGTCTTGACATGTCGTAGTCAGAATCCATAATATTAGCTGCAAATGACAAGACTAGGTGTTATACAAGCTTAACAATACATTGTTATGTTTAAAGTTTGGCATGTAACAATAATAACAGCAAACTGAAACTGGAAGGCAACAGCAGATAATGAGGACAAAACACATGTCTTGACTTTCATTCCTTTTTGCTTCTGTCAAGCTTTTTCCTATCTTACCATGTATACTAGAATAATGAAAATATGTTGCTGGAGTTTAAACATGAGGAACAAAAGATGATCATGTGAACACTAAGACCATTCACCATCTTTAAAGTGTGCGAGTTACTATTAAAGCACAGTTCTGAATAGTATGTGTATGGTGGGATCAAGTGCGTAGAATTCAAAGTGTTCTACTGCTTTAGGAGTAAGTATGTTTGTTTTTCAGAAAAGTCCTGCGATGCCCTTTTTGTTTCATACCTGAGAGTCCACTAACCATCTGGGAAGATAATGGATTGCTCTTAGTGTGCCTCGAAAGTGGACAGATGAATATTTGCAAAATTATTGAGGAAGTAAGTAATGGTGTCACTTCTGCTTTGAGTTTCAAGTATTCATCATACCACAAGATAAGGGAACAGAATTTGTGAGATTAACATTGTAGCAGTTATGGGACACCACTACAATGTTTGAGTTGTATATTGTCAGTTCTGGGGCAGAGGCATCACGTTATAGACAAAGAACGGAGTTGAACTTATAAAAAAGTAATCTTCTAAGTTGAAAGCTTACCTTTACCCATGAGCTTATGAGGCCGTATCCTCTCTATGACATCCACACAAATCAGGGAGAAAAGAACCAAGGAAACAGGCAGCTCTGTGAAATGGTCGAGTTTCTGTTGCTTGTCCAGCTGGACCTACAGTTCAATAACAGCAAAATGGATATTAACATCTTCCCCCATGGAAGTGCTCAGCCATTTTCAAAAGTGAATTTGCAAGAGAAACTATTTACAGTAGTTTTGCTGGATTTCTTTTGTAGCAAATATAAACAAGGTGAAGCAATTTGTGATTACACTGTCACTTTGATTCCAATTTCCTTATTTAGTGGGAATATAAATCTGTGAAAAATAAGCTTTAAGTAAGCTATTGCTTTTAAATACAACTTTACCATCAAGAATGAAATAAAGTAGTCATTTCCTGGATGACTAACACTGCAACACATGTGGAAGAAGCATGCTTGGGTGTTCTTTACAAGACTTTGTCACTCCATTAAAGTTTGCATATATTTGCTTCCACATAGTTGTCTCATGGACTCATGATGGTATTTAAGCCAGATTCTGGTGTGTACTTAGATAAAGCCTTTGTAACACCTTTTTGTAGCCACTCTGTTGTAGATTTAGTGTTTGGAATCATTGTCCAGTTCAAGACCTAACTCCAGTCAATCTTTAGCCAATGCATAGAGAGCCTCATGAGTGACTCTGCATTTATTAGACATACAAGGAAATGGAGAACTAATACAATGTACAAAGACATTACACTTATGTGTCACATTGCTTAGGTTCCAGACAGTCCAAGATCAAAATGTTAAAAAGAAAGTTAGTTATTATGATCCATTTATTTTGTTTATCCATCTCAGGATGTTGAGTGCCATTAAAATTTGGGTTAATGGAAAACCTGTTTTTCTTTACTATCTGTTACTGAGTATCTAATATAGACTGCATAGTCTTGTGACATTTCACTGCCCTGGTTTGACTTGCAATGGTGACAAAGTCCTGCTCACTCTTTTGTTAGTGGTCAAATACATCAGGGTTGAAGGGTGAACATGAAGTTGGTTCTCAGTTCTGAGTGTTTACAATTCAGGGGCGAAAAAAGTGATCCGTTGTGTTTGGTGTATCCAAACTTACTAACTAGCCATTGTGCTGTTTCAATCAGTTGTCAGTTTATTCATTAAACATTATACTTTAACAAATGTATGAGCAGAAAAGTAAGCTTTCATCAGTTATTATGCTTAGACTTTTCCACAGTCTTCGGAGAAGTCTACTGTCACTTTCCAAAACTATATTTTAAAAAAAATATATAAAATGTGGGATGTGCTGCTTACATTGCGCAACAACATATGAGAAATGTTCTGAATTTTAGTGATTAAGTTTCATTTAACTCAATAAGTTGCATAAGTTGTAAAAGAAATCTACAATAACGCTTCAGCACACTGTAAATCTTGCAAATGTAAATACACAAACTAAATCTGTCATTTGTCATATATCTTAATGTGTTTTTAATGATGGACCAAGAAGAGTAACTTAATGTCCAGCTAATGGGGGTCCTAAACAATAAACAATAAAATCAGTGCCTAAGTGTGCCATATTGACAATAACTGCTCTAAGTATTCAAGATCTTGCTTTTTCATCCACAAAGGGGGTTGTAATGTGGGTTTGCACCTCAAATAGGCTATTTAAAGAAAATATGAGCCTCTTCAAGGACCCAGCTGGCATATGACAGAACAACACATCAACAAGTGCATCACAGAGACAGCAGTGATCAGTCTTGAGGGAATTACCTTGGAACTGGCTATTAGAATTGCAAAACATGGCAGCGTTGACAGCAGAAGATATGCCAGTGCTGTCGGTCTCCTGAAAAGTGAATAAGGTTTATGTTGTTAGGGTCATTGAAATATGAGAAATGTTTTGCAATGCAATTTGATCACATGGCACATTTATGTACTGTCTTCTGGTCATTATCAGTGTAGGAATGGTTATGTGTGCCTTCGTAATGTTGGGGAAAAATAAACTCAAGCAATAAAATCCGGAAATGCATATATTAAAGAACCTTTATGCGGTGAATAAAACTGTTATACTTCACATTCACAGGCTTGTTAGGGAAAAGTGTATTAAGAGCTGAATAGAAGGGGTTTGACTTTCAAGTATTGCTACTCCTTGAGTATTTTTTTTTATGGAAAACTGAGAATTTAACATATTTTTTGCAGTGTTACTTTAGTTTAAGCCTCAAATGTTCCTGAAAATCTAAGATTCATTTCAGTCCTCACTAAGACAACTGAAGACAAATCATTGTAACTCACCACTGCGTGATCTCCGAAATGAATCTCCGCTTCTTCAGGATCACATATTTGAGAGGAACCCACACCAGCAAGGTCGCAGAGGTCACATAGGCAATAGAAGCCGCCACCACGAGCCAGTAAGCAGTCACATTCTGACCTTTTATGTCTCTTATAAGCCTGGCAAATCTCTCCATGACTACAAAGACGGGGACGACGAGAGCTGCGAACTGCAGCACCTCGTACACGATGAGCTTGACCGTCTTCCCCGAGGGCATCATCCCTGAACGCTGGTGGCTACTTGGAAATTGGAGCTTCAGACTTTGACAATCATCTCCCTCAGAATGTCCCTGGGGGGACGTTGAACTCTGCTCACTGCTTACACTGCACTGGAGGTTGTATTGTTTTACTGCCTGCCTAATGAGCTGGTCACATTTATCCTTTTACAGCTACAAAAACAGAAGCAATCCCAATCTCATAACCTCAAGAAGAAACTGCACAGTGCTTGACTTATGCAAAAGTTCTATAAAAAGTACAGTTACACTAAGATCAGGCATGCTCTAACTTTCTTTACAGATAAAGAAATTAAAGCTTGGTCACATTGCTCTATTTGTTTATGTTAGAGGAGCAAAAAAGGAATGGAAAACAAAAAGCAACATTTCCCAAAAAGCCTCTGTTTCAAAGGTCATGACAGATTCATCTTTTCCTATATCAACAGCTAAAACTATGTCTCCATCTAGTGGCAAAGAAAAGACAGCTGCTTCAACTGTTAAAAGATTGATCAAAACAAAAACCAAAAATCTAATATAGGTAACATTTTAATTTAAGCCCATCTGTACACATATTGTTACAGATACAAAGTTTTAATGTTCACATCAAACTTAAATGTTCAAAACTATGCATTGGAATATATTTTTGGAGCATTGCTGCAACCCCATGATGGGGCGAAACCCAGGGCAGCTAGAACTGTCAAACATCAAAAGCTCTACTGAAAACTTATTTAATCATGAAATCATTACTGCAAAACTGATTCCTCTATACTATGAATATGAAAAAAGACAAAGTCACACACATTACTCTGTACACTTGGCCTGGTTTTATTGTGAATACCAATTTTTAGGTATGGTTAAAAGAATACATAGAAACAGCAGAGTACAAGTTTGGACAGAACCTTTACAATAACGTTGAGATTATACTTGTAACCAGGCAGCATCTCAAACCTGTACAAAAAAAAAAAGTTACATCTGGGCTGCAGTCTAACGCTGCGGTGCAATAAAATGCTTTGTTCGGATGACGTATGACAACAAACAGGCTCCTTCTCTCCTGGTCCCAGAACAGCTATTATGGTTGAGCACAGTCGATTTGACTCATTTAGTTTGTCTCAACTACATTACTATTTAAATAAAATTCTCCAAAATGGAGTCTGAGTACCAAATCTAAATTAAAAGTTGTTTTGCATTCTTAAGGTGGCACGTGGATGGCAAGACATTTACACATTTGAAACAAGATATCCAAGGAGAAAATGAAATTGGAAACGTTTGTCCAGAGTACGGAAACTTGTCCCCACTCTGAACTTTACTTCAGCATTCGTACTTCAAATTTCCTTCACAAAGCATAGTTAAATATAAAACACAAACAACTTTAGTTTTCCATTTTATTAGCTTACTGAAAATCTGTTTTTCCAACCAACAAATCCTTCTCAAAGACTTGCTACATGTAGAAGTCATAAATTATTCAGGACTAAGAACACACTAAATGCATCATCTAATATTGGGTGAGAGTTAGCAACTAAACATCTTCAACTAATGCCTCTTCATCAGAAACTTCCCACAAGTCTGAGAAAAATCACAGAAATCACATGTGGGCTCGAGCTCAGTCAGTTCTAACGTCGCCATTAAACTTACAGTACAATAAGAGGAACGTCCAGGTTCTCGTCTGAAATATACAACTAAGTTAGGCAGAATATCGCACATTCCACTCTATTCTTTGAATACATACATCCTGCAATACTTCATTAAAAATATCATCATAATAATTAAACATAAATTAGAAAGCACTACAAAAAAACCCAAAAAAACAATGGCAAACAAAAAGTTTCAAAAAAAAAAAAAAAAAATCAGTGGGGCTCAGAGTTTTTCCCCGTTGTAGCCAAGTTGGTGGTGCACGCATGTTAGCACAGCCCTGATGGACACAGAGGACTGCAACCCTCTGAGAAAGGATGCACAGCTGCTTGAATTGAAAAGGAAAATGGGCAGGTAGGGATGGCTAATACACCTTTAATTCACCAGGTACATGCAAAGATGGCAGAATTTAGTTTTATGGCTGGGAGAGCTGTGCCAACATACAGCCAACCTCCCGGGGTCTATTTCAATACAGTATATACAAATGTCATGTGCATGCTTCTGCTGTCCTTGCTTTCTTTCCCTCCAGAAGTCAAAGTAGCTTCAGTTTTCAGTACTTAAAGTTGAGAACAATTGTAAAAGATAAGTAGGAGAACTACAGGTAAATTTTCAACTTAGTGTTTTGATGTAAATAAAGAAGTAGAATAAAATACTATTTTTGTGGTAAGAACTGGGCTGAAATTGGCTGCAGTGGATGAGATCACCGTGGCACACCGAATGTGTCTCTATTTTAAGTGTTTTAAAGTCTACATATGTAGGCCTGTTACTAGTGCTGTCAAAGAACTGCTGTGGATTTCATGTGTTATGTGGATTATCTAAATTATTATACAGCAGGTGCAGTTACACTTGTTTACTCTGGTTGGTAAAACTTGTTTTTTTTTTTTTACAAAAAAACAAGTTTTTTTGTAAAACATAAACCAGTCTATCACATTTTTAAGAAATATGGGACAAATTCTAATAATCACAGGTGAATCTCAAAATGTTTGTTTTAGGTGTTTGTCTTTGCTCCTTTGGATGATTATGGCTTAAAAATAAACTCAAACACGAGTTTCTAAGAAAAATTATGTTACATTTTGTTCATGTTATGGGAAATATAACCATGAGGAAGACCACTACATTGACAGTTGTCCAGCACTCATCGTCAATCTTCACAAGGAGAGTACAAAACAATAATTAAAAAAGTTGGCTGCTCCACTCAAATTCTCATTGAAGAGTTTCAGTGGAAAGTTCAGTGGAAGGAAAAAGTGGAGCAGAAAAAGGGACTCTAGCAACAGTGAGAACACGGTGTTGAAAGGACTTGTGAAGCAAAGTTCCTTCAGCATTTTGGGTGTATCCAAATTGCTTTTCTTTTTGTTTTAAATGAATTTTAAGTTCTATTCCAATTTTGTGACATGTTGAATTTTTAAGCCACAATCATCAAAATTTATTGAAATAAATGCCTAAAACTTATTACTCTGTGAATAATAAATTTATTCAGATCCACCTATGTTGATTTTACTGTTAAGCTATTATAACCTCTAAGTGTAAGATGTGTCTACATGACAAGATAGTTGCAAATATATTTAGAAATTTAATAGAGCCGAAAATAAAGAATTCAAATGATGTTTTTTTGTTTACAAAATTATTTATAAACAGGTCTTTCTAATGGGTCTATAGTTTTTGAAAAACAAAGATAAAGTAATAATAATGTCCATAAAT
The DNA here is from genome assembly GCA_903066825.1 of Alfaro cultratus. NCBI lineage: Eukaryota > Metazoa > Chordata > Actinopteri > Cyprinodontiformes > Poeciliidae > Alfaro > Alfaro cultratus. Next base: position 21,807 of record CAEFZX010003237.1, read on the forward strand.
CTATAAATTGAGCCTTGCTTAATTATTTACTGTCAGATTTTGTACATAAAAAGTGGATTTCATTCTGGCCGGATTTAGATTCGGTGCTTAGAATTATACTATGAACAAAACATAAACCAGTCTATCTAACAGCAGCTGAGGAGGTAAAAATGTGCAAAGATGATAAAAAAAAAAAGCATACCTTCAAACGTACATATTTGTCAGCTCAAATCAAAACCTTATGAATACCTCATGACCAGCAGAAAGAAGTAACTGTATTCTCACATGTATATTTGCAATTCCGATTCAAATGATCAAACCTGCTGCTCCTCCTTAACGGGGACAACAATGAACTACTTCTTACCGTGGGGTGACAATGTGTGTTTGTTTATCCCATCTGTAAGGAGAAGGAGGAGGGGGGCCTATAGCAAGGCTTTCTCTGAGTAAGGGGCCTGTGGGACGTCTGAGGGAGGTGCTAAGCTCGTGCCAGAGGGGGCGCTGTAGTTCGCAGGAGCTGCGCACGGTGGGCCCGCAGCACTGGCTGGGTTTGGGTAGGACTGAATGTCTGCTGGAGCCAAAGCACCAGGCGCTGCGGCGTAGACCGGTGGCTGGCCCATGTACATGTGGACATCACTGTGTTGAGAGTAAGAAGAAGAAAAAATGAATAAATGATATTGAGGTGGAATGTTTGAGCCATTCTAGTTTCAATTTCAGTTTACTACAAAAGGAGGTCACAAAGTAACAACCAGCTACAGAACTGGTTTTGAGTTATGAAGTTATTTAGTTGATGTCAACATTATTACATTTTATTGAGAGCTTTTGGGGCTTTAAATGACCAGGCTCACAAACATATATCTGATTTATTGGTCTATTAGGTGCTTTCACCCACTGGCTTCAACAGATGGAGTTCTGGTTGCTGAAACCTGATTATGATTTGTGACATGATCTGAACATTTTTAGGACTGCCATCTTTTTTTGTCTATTAAACTTGTTTAATTACTGTATTTATGTTGCTGTGGAGTCTTTTGAAATATTACAAAAAATAAGACTTGATAAATTAAGTTATTCTCATAAGTCTAATTGTAAATACTACATAACTTAGAAGTTGTTTCAATTCTGCAGGAAAACAGCTAAGTAAAGAACTATGCAAAAACAATAAGAGAAAGGTGAATATTAAAATTATAATGACTTTAATCCCAAATTTCCTGTGAGGGGCGTTCAAGTCCTTAAAAACAAAACTTGCAAGGAAATACTGAAAACAATAAGACAGACAAGCTTCCAAATACAAATTGAAAAAGTCAGTATACAAATCAGTAAATAGAAAACATTTCTAAATTTAAAATAGAAAGTTGGATTCTGCCCATACTTGTGTGTAACAATCTTAACATTTATTACAAAATTAAACACAGAACAGCGACAATTTAACACATTTAGAAAAAAATAATAAATCTACCAAAATTTCTAATCTTCCATTTGGCTTTAAGAGTAAAAATCAAACCTCTGTTTGAAAAGCGAGAACACTATAAGAGCACTACTAACAAAACTTTCAAATAAAAATGACAAATTGAAAACTACAATCAAAATGATGGGGAAAGAACTAACCTTAAAGACTCAGACAGCACAGGCTAGAAAAACTTATATTCTTTAGTGTATCAAGAAACAGATTTATGTTTCAGAAACTCACCTGGGAGCTGGCTGACCCGGAATGGGAGCACCAGCAGGAAGCTGCTCCACAGGAACCGTATAGCCTTGCACCACGGTGCCGCTCATGGCATATGAGCCCGACGCAGGCTGACCAGGGTAGACCTGCAGAGATAGAAACATCCACACAGTCGATACAGATACCTTATGTACAGCACACGTTTTGTAACAATAGTTAGTGCCCTTAGTTTGGTTTATAATAAATAAAGAATCCATCATATTAGTTTAATTCAAAAACTCAACAGCCACATCCTGACCGTGTTGCAATCTGACTCTAAACTTTACCTGCTGTGCCGCACTAGCAGGCTGCTGCATGTAGTACTGCTGGCTCTGCAGCTTAGCATACATGGCATACACTGGATCTTCATTCATCAGCTTTGCGTATAGAGACAACGCTTCCATGACCTTTACGTTTAGCTCTGACAGCTCAGAGTGCTTCCTGGCGAAACAAACCAAAAGGGGAAAGCGTTAGCAACCTGTCACTATTAAACTCACACTGGAACTAAACATTTTTTTAGAAGGATAAAGCTGCATAGTTTGAAGATAGATTAGAAAGGACAAAAAAAGCATTGAACTCTATAAACGTGGTCATTCATATGAGGATGCAAAACAAAAAAAAAAAAAAAAAAAAGAAAAATCCATGACTATTTATGTAATGTGGCATAGAAAAGGCACCGTCATACCTGTCTATGTCCTCCAACTTCTGGTCAATCAGAGGTCCCATTTGATTACATGCACCTGAGGAAAAACAAAATTAAATTTTATGCGTTTCCTCTCTGGTAAACAATGAAGAGTTTTAACTTCATTCCATACCACTGGTTTCATTTATGATAAGTTTTGTTTACCTTCTAGCTGGAGTAACTCCACGCTGTCCGACTGGTTGTCTGTAGGATCTGCACTTTGAATCATCTGGAGCAGTTGATCCATTTTGTCCTAAAAAGGTCACAAGCTCATGTGAAAAGTTAAATATACTCAATCCTTATGGAAACTCTGAAATTTAGTAAAACCACTAATGTTAGTGTTAGCAAGTAACAACTTTGAATGTCATAATAAAGCGCTCTACTAATGTAAATCACAGAAGGGAACTCACCTCGTCTATATATACAGGCTCCTGTTCAGGCTCTATTGTCTCCACCTGGATGTCTTCGCTGAACTGTACAGTCTTCTTCTCGGTCTTCACTGCAAATACACAAACAACAGCATGAGCAAGAGTTTAAGCATAAAATAATTCTTGCGTAGGAAATACTAAAAATCTGCTGTAAGTTTTTGATGCAACCATCCATAAATTTTATGTGAATATATGGCTGTTTTCATTTTTGTAGTTTGTTTTACCAGTTGCAAACAAAGAATAGACTCAAACTTTTGCTTTAACTTGCAATAAAAAACATATTAATAGTAGGACAACACAGATAGTAATAGACAAAAAAGTAAAGCACAACTGCCAAAACGGGGGCACGGTCTTATATAGACTGATCACTGCTATACCAGTCTATACCAGAGACTAGTGTAGACTGCTAAAAACTGCTAAAATTGATCACTACTGCATTATAACAGCATGCCACGCATCACTCAAATCGAGGCGCTGCTGTTTAAAACTTGTCGGTAAGTTTCAATAGCAAGTATTTTAAGCAGCTGACTGAAACATGGTTGAATAAGAAAACAGAGATTTCTTCTTAAGTCTACATCATAGAATGAAAATAATAAATTAATTTTATGGCTAACACTTAGAACTGTAATAGTAGGAAATGTTTCAGCTCCGCAGCAGATAGAGTAGTTGTTTTTCAGTTTAAAATACTAGCATTTAGAACATATCAAATGTTTTATTTCTAATTCTTGCATAAATACAACACAACAGCATTTTGTTGATCATACTGGTTAATGCTATATGTGATTTTTATTTTTAAAAAGTAACCAAAGCCAAAGACTAACAAGAGTAACTGAAAAAGTTACATTTTTCAATTCTACTACGCTATGTTATAAGATCAATACAATTTATTGAAATCATTTTCAGAGAACGCACAAACAAAATCTGCTGACAATTTCACAGCAAATCATCAAGAATATAAACAACTCATGGAAAAGACACGACGATGTTCTGAAGAAAACAAATGGAGAAGGAAAGAAGGAGTCAGTTGTGAGAGCAAACAAATGAATTGTACAATGAAGCTGTGTGCTAAGTGGGAACTGTAGCCAAAAGCTCTACACACTTTGTGACTACATGAACACATAGAGGGATGCTGTTTAATGCATGACTGCACCAACCATCAGGCACTGGAGTCTTATTTATTTATCTTATTTTAGTTGCTTCACTTGTTTACAAGTGATAAAGTTTCTTTCACTCCAGGATCCATAAAGCTGTGTTACCATGACTGAATATAATAAATAGAAGAAGAATGAGTGATTTCTGAAGAAATGCTTTGTTGATCTTAATACTCACTCATCTCAGGTTCTGCAGTGAGATCAGCAGTGACAAAGTTAGAAGGGAACAAGCCGATTCCCTGGTATGTTTCCCCTTTCCACCAGTTGGGGTCACTAAAAATATAACAACTATTTAAGGATCATCGCTACAAGAATCATGGTGAATGACCAGTTTATTTAAACAAAACAAAATAATAAAAAAAATCTGACAAGCCACATAAAACACACAGTCTCCTTAGTTAGAATTTACATTGGTCTTTGAAGAGAAATTTCAATTTATCAACTGTCTTACACCACAAGACAAATAGAAAAAATGTGTAACTTCAGAAATGTCACCTTTCAGACTATTTGTTGAATGAAGTTTACCTGTCGTCCAGGATGGTAATGATTTCTCCGGACTTAAAAGTGAGCTCATTGTCCTCCGCAGCCTCAAAGTCGTAGATGGCGCGGACTTTTCTGCCGTCGGACTTGTGTGTAGAGAGCAGGCTGGAAGTGCTCGGGTAAAGGCTTGACAGGGACGTCTGCGGTTGCTGTCGTTGCTCCTTTAGCGACAGCTCAATAGCTGCAGACAAAGAGAAAATGCACTGTGTGATTTTTAAATTCATTAGACTAAAGCAAATTTGCAAATGTATGTAATAAACATTTTTATCCTTGTTTCTGTTTATTTAAGATTTCCTGTGGTGGTTTGATCATCAGCAGAAAAAGCTGTAATTCACTGTGGCCATTTTACCTTTGGCCAGATCTTCTTCCTCCTTTTTGTTTGTGGTGGTGGAGGGATCCTTTGCCACCAATGCTGGGCTTGCTTTTGCTTGCTCTGCAGCCTGGGAAAAGATAATCACACATCAGATGACTGAATCATTTTTAGCATGCCAAATTGCACATTGGACCCACTGGTACTGAAGGCACTATGAAGACTAAATGTCACATGACTCAATGCACTGCCAGCAGACCTACCTGGGACCCCACAGCTGGGAAGGTGACCCCTTGCTCACGTAGATTCTTGATCATCGCTGAGATTAGGCTGAGCTGTGGATCATTGCGGAAGTCCTCTGCCCACTCCACCATCAGCGCCTTCAGCTTTTCACACACTTTTGGGTGACCCTTGGTGCAGCCAAATTAGAAAAATAAAAAAAGAAAAACATATACAAGAAATGACCACAAGTACACTATGTTTTTGACTTAACATTATGCAAAAAATAAAATTGACCACACACACCTTATTTAAGACGTTACTGACTTCACTGGCGAACTCTCTAGAGCAAACCTCCAAGTGGAAGATTTTACCACAATTTGAAACACAAGCGCCGAGGAGCTGTGTGGACAACGACAACAGGAAGCAACGATCAAAGAGCTGCAAATTTGAATTCAGACATGACTAAAATAAATCTTGTATTTCAGTGATTTCCGAAAACACACGGGGGTTGGGAAAAAGGATCTTAGGTGGGGTTGAGGTCACAAGACTTTTGCAGCATCTATCCATTTGTAACTATCTGTTTATCAATATTTGTCCTTAGCACATGTACGAATTAATAATGCAAAAAAGAAATAAAAAGAAGTCTTTGCAGGAAGAGACCCCCTTTGAGGTCAAGAACAAACAAACATTCCTAAAAGGAAAAGCTTTTTGTTCCTTTTTGAGGTTTTAATGGAACCCTTCCTGGAGTGATCTTCAGATGCTCCCATATACCTTTATATGAAATGTGCATGTTGACATTCTTCACTTGTGAGGAATGTCACAACGTCTTTGTAAATTGGCTTTATTTTACAAAGACGTTTCTCTTGCATATGGTGAAGAATCTGCATTCACCTGCTGCTTCATCACACTGCTTCGCAGGCCAGTCCTGGAGCTTGTTGACAACAGCAGTTTTTGAACTTTCAAGCATCACATCCAAATTAAATTTATTTGATTTTGCTTCCCATACATGAAAAATGTGGAGCTGAAATCTTCATGTAGAAGTGCTCATTGCAGGATAATTATTTGTACAAAAACAAGGTTTTTCTTCAGTCTTGACGCAAGTAGCCTCAAATTAAAAAACGACAGGCTTTTTGCTAGAAAAGCAAACACTATATCAGCATCCAGTTCCTTCCAGACTTAACTGTGTGCAAAACACTGCTGTTTGTTTACAGTCTACTTACAGTCAATGCCTGCATGGCTACGTGGGGATCCTTGTGGTTCACTCTTCTCATTATGGAGCGGAGACATTCTTTCGGCCTAAAAGACAAGAGCTGAACTCAGGTGTCTGAAGAAATAAACTGAAAATTTACAGAAGTATTTACAACCCTTCAGCTTTTCTACATTTTGTCATGTCACAACCACAATCCACACCACACTTTTAAGAATTTCTTTATAAATCCAAAACCTTGTATTCCCAGTTATGTATTGTGTTTTTGTCTTTCACATAACATTTCAACAACATACATTGAAGTTTGTGGTCATTAAATATGTACTTCATAAAAGACTGCATGTGGGCTCAAAAAATGACAAAAATGAAAAAAACAACAACACAGTTTTCTACTTTAAAATAAGGAAAACTAAGTTACCCAGTGCGGGACTGCCCTATCTTATCACATATGTCCAGAATGAGGCCCCAGTCCTCAGCTGTGTTCATCTCACTGGTTGCTTTCTCTGCAGGAAAGATACACAGCATGCAATATAAGCAGAAATTCAACAGACCACAACATTATTTTTTTTACATTTTATAGAGGAAGGTATGAGAGAGAGGCTTTGTTAAAAAAAAGAAAAATATATATATATATATATATATATATATATATATATATATATAAATAAGCTAAAAAAAATTATTTGCAAGAGGTGTGTCCAAGTTTCTATTTATATGATCATACATTGGTGTAAACAAATTTCTGCTTCTTGTCTGTGAACTAAACAAATGGGTGGATTGTCCAAAACTGCAAATAAGCATAATCATGAAATGGAAGTCTGACAACAAAACAGAAAACATTTTTATGTCTAACATAAAAAATATATATAAAATAGATAAATAAAGGACTTTCATTCATTTGTTTTCAAAGTTTGTTAAGCCTCTTTAGTATTCCTCTTTTTAAAACAACAGAAGACATTTTAAAGTCTGCCACATGTCAAATGTCAAATGTCACATGTCAAAGTATTTCATAATAAACTGGATCTTTGCATATATACCAAGAGCTCGAGGCATTAGGTATATTACATTTGCAGCAAGCCTATACATTTTAAAATAATGACATTTTAACTTAAATGGAGAAATAAAACTATTGCAATTGGTATGTGTTTGTTTTTCTTTTTGGTTTCTTTTATAAGAAGAAAATTAATTGATACCATTGGCAAGAACAGAATGACCATAAACATATGAAGTGTAGCTTCCTTGACAAAATTAAACATTTTGAAAGAGAAAATAATTAATGTGAGTATCATGATGACTATATTCCAATTTATGTCGCTAATATGGCCCATATTTAAACTGTTACATGAACAAGAGAGAGTAAAAGCAATTGACTGCATATATTAACTATCCTGACATAAGGTTATCAACTATTCCTTAAAACAGGGGTGTCGAACTCCAGTCCTCAAGGGTCACTGTCCTGCAGTTTTTAAATGTGCCACAGGTACAAAACACTGGAATGAAATGGCTTAATTACCTCCTCTTTGTGTAAATAAGTTCTCCAGAGCCTTAATGACCTAATTATTCTATTCAGGTGTGGTGCAGCTGAGGCACATCTAAAAGTTGCAGGACAGTGGCCATTGAGGACTGGAGTTTGACACCTGAGCCTTAAAACATAATCAAAGCTAAGAATAAATTAAGAAAAAAAAACGACTATAATTTTATATTATGTTGTTACAAACAGCAGGGACTCAATAAAAAAAAAAAAAATCCTAATAACAGTTTAGCCTAAACAGTAAATGCTGGGTCAGATTACATATCAGCCCTATCTGTATGTTTATCCTGCTCACTCTTTATGCCAATGAGGTGGTCAACCACTCCACACAGAACAAAGAGAGCTGGAGAAACACAGCGTAACTTCATGGTTTTAGATAACACCACATCCTTTTTCACTTCCACTTTTTGGTTAATTTCGGGCCGGTTAACCCACACGGTGGGATACAGATGATGAGGCAGGGAGCTCATTAGCTGCTGTAGTTAGCTGATGACTGCATCTTCTGTTTACATTCACGTTACCACAACATAAATAAGAAACATCTATATACGCATTTGTAATACTTTTTCTTCTTTTTTTTTTGCTAAACAAATGTAAGAAATGTTCTTTTAGAAATAGCAAATGATCTGAAAGGCTGCGAGACCCCAAACAAAGCTGTTTGAACCCAGCTACTTATGTTAGCCTGATTACTCACCAACATCTTGGTCAAAGGGGTTGGTCGTGAAGAGAGGCATCGCTAGAGTGTTGACAACAAGATATTTCACCTTCCTTTAAATACTGTTTCCCCCCCTCCTCTTACTTCATCCACAATAAACACATAGTAACAACAACTACATAGATGTCAAATGGAGCTAGCTGATTCTTTTCTACACAGTCACTCCTTCTCTCCAGACGGCAACAAGCGAGGCATGCTGGGTAAATGAAGCAGACTGTCTGGGAACGAATACAACTGTGACACCGACAATAAATCCAGCGCTCAAAGTCAAACACTTATCAGTGTCTCTAAAGTCCCTTTGAACCAGAAAAAAATTATCAGAAGATACAAATTTTCTTGGCTGTGGAAAAAAAAAATAAAAATAGCATGTCATCGTCAGGTGACGTTGGTCACATGACGCTCTGTCATGTTTATGTTTAAATGAAACTGATAAATATTACAGCAGCCTAAAACAAAATAAGCATGAGTGTATGTCTGTCAGTTTCAAGAAAAGAAGCAAAAATATCTATATATATATCCCAATTTATTTTACACAGCTGTTTATAAAAGGTATTTTTAAGTACTCAATAAAGCTCACTTATAATATAGTCAGTTTATCTGTTTGTATTGCTGCCGTCCTGTGAATAATTATTTTATCAGGATAAAACACAAGCCACCGTAAATATGCCCTTGTGTGCCCAAATGATCAAAATGATGTCTTTGTTTTCACTCGTTAATCTTTTTCTTTGTATTTACATTAATTCAATTTTTATTTTATTTTTTATTTATTATAAACATATGTTTAAAGTGATTAAATTCCTCCTTTAAATTGTGTTTATTGTGTATGCACAGCTGAAGTCATTGAGAGGCATGTGACAACACGCCATGCATTTCAGAAATAGACTTAGAAGACAGTTTTGAAGATAAACAGAGAAGAGTGCAATGACCAGATTTTATTGTCAAAGATCTCCGAAGATCACATTTCAAGCCACAATCCTGAAAAAATCCATGTGGTCTGTTTTATGTATTCCAATAAGATGATAATGATTTTATTGTCTTCTGAACTGCTACCTCTCCTGCTAATGTGCTCACAAATTAACCAGATGGAAATCTTAAACAGAGATAAACAGATTTCACGTTAAAACTCTGAAGACACATTAGGGCAAACTTAGCAAAAGCGCAGCCACCTATTGTTTCTGTGCTGTTTATTGAGGTGGCAGCAAGAAGGTGCGGTTTCGTCCTGTAACAGGTGGGTACCGGTTCAAACCTTACACTGTCCATCTCACTCATCATTCATCGAGCAAGATTCTTCACCCACCTTGTCTACTGGTGGTGGTCAGAGGGCCCGGTGGAACTGATGGTATGGTAGCTCCGCTTCTGTCAGTCTACCCCAGGGCACCTGGGGCGTCTGCAGCTTATCAGGGTGTGATTGTGTGTATGACTGTGTAAAGCCCTTTGGAGTCCTCTGGCTTGATAAAATACAATACTGATGCAAGCCATATGCTTGCTGTCATCATTTGCTCCAGTTTCACCATGACAAGAAATATCTATTATGGTTTGGGGGTGATACTGTTGGGAGTCTAAATCTGGCTCAGAATTGTAAGGTTTAACCCCTAGCAACTGAAGTGGATAAGAGGTTTGTTAAAAGTCTGTCAAAAGTAATTTGTCAATGAGATGTTGTGGTGGTACAGGGGTTAAGCACAACCCAGATATGGAGGCCTAAAGTGTTCAGTGACCTTTTAGTTTCCATAAAGAACTGTTTCAGTATCCCATGGAGCTTCAGGCAGGAACTGTGAGTTGTACCAAATGCTATTGAGTATGCTAGCTGCCATCCACAGTACAAATATGCTTAAGTGTCAGGTTTATTGGTCACATCAAACTGTCCTGTGATAGCCTAGTCACCTGTCACAACAATAGCATAGGTACCAGCCTCCCAGCAGTCCAATAAGGATGAGTGGTTATAGACAATGGATGACTGGATGAATAGAGAAGTAAGTGTCTGAAAGGCCTGACAAATGAGAGTTCTGATACCTCAGATTCAAATGGTCAAGATTGGGTTTGTGAAAAATAAGACCCTAGTCTAGGCAATATCATTTCATTTAAACCTAATGAAAAAAAGCAAAACTCAGTCACTCCACACAGAGCATCTTTATTGTTATATTGTCTTAAGTGTCTTGGTTGATCATTATTAGCTTGGTGAATTAAAAGAGGGACAATGAAGCATCAAAACAGATTACAAACCACAACTTATTAAGTAATACATGGCAGAGTAAAGGCACCTTTAACATCAGCGAGTGGCATTGCAAACACTTGTTTCCATACCGTATTTGGCATATTGTATAAATCTCTTTATACTGGTCTAAACTGAATTTACATGTTTTAAGAGCTATGAAATCGCTGACAGGTAAGATTCTACGTAATGTCAGCCCTAAAACAGCAAAACTGCTCAGTGCTCATAATAATATTTGTGATTGGAACCTAGTAGTTTAAGAACAGTGACATTTACCTGCATTTTACTTATTTTCCCATACAATATTGGATTGGTTTAGTGAGTAAATGTGAGTGTTTTGCACTGCAAGATTTTATAAGGTACAGCATCTTATAAAAAGCTCAGAATCTATGAAGTATTACAAAATAAAAACAGTTTTCACCTATTCACTCTCCAAAATATGAAAAAAACTTTTTTTTTTAATTAAAGATTTCCAAGTATAAAATCTCTAAAAAGTGTTAAGCATAGTAATTATGCAAAATATCACAGTACCAAATTTTATAGAATACTATTTACAGATATACATGAATAGAACTGGCTGCACCAAATCCTAATTTGTTACAGCTTGCAGACATAACTACAATCTCATGATACGTCTGTACCAAATCTCAGTTGGTACCGTAGTGGAATATCTTTGCTCCTTCTTGGGTTCCACAGTTTATTTTAAAGTGCCTTGAAGAAACAACAGGCACTAAAAGTAATTATTTAGAATTGTCTTCTAGTCTCCAGGATGCCTTACTGAGCTGGCTTTATCTTTCAGACTTTAAGTTGAGCTCCTTCCTTCACATGACTCTCCTTTTTGTTGCACCCTCAGCCCCAGCTTCATGCATAGAGGAAGTAGTAGATGGATGCTATAAAACTGGAACCACCACTATGAAGAGAAAAACATGACATGTAAGGCACATAATTAACATTTATTTATTTACTGAAAACAATCCTTTCAAAAGTATTTATACCCCTTAGACTTGATCACATTTGACACTTTACAGTCACAAACATTTTTGACTGGCCTATATATAGCTAAACTATTTGAGCTAAGCTCAAATAGCTATATGTGCTTAGCTATTTTTGCAAAGAATAATAAACTGTGAACTGGGGGAGAAGTAGTTTAATGTGCAAAATATTCTCCACTTCACAGGTTAAAACACACTAACATACACTTAAGATTTGGCTGTTGCATGACAAAACATGCAAAGGTTTAAGGGGTTTGAATACTTGTGCAAGTGTAAGAGGGAAGCAAATTCTTCTGCCTTGATGTTATGAGAGAAAAGCATATTTTGAATGTCTTAGTTAAAATTTAAAGAGGTATAAACACTTTTGAGACACAGTATTAAGATTTTAAGTAAGTACTGACACTCGGATGAACGTTCACATATGAACCCAATGCGGTCTGTGCAGTAGAAATCATTCCAGTTAGCATTATGGATAAGACCCGCACAATCCTCTCCATTTACATGACCGTGAGTCCAGTTATCGGGCTGACCAGGTTTCCAGTTTCTGATAATGACAATGCAAATTTGTTACATTTATTCATGCCAGTATGAAGAAATTCAAAAGGACATTTATACATTTATGACTCACGTAAAAACTGGTATGGTTCCATCAACCCACTTCCAGACATTTTCTTCTTCCTTGTCAGTAAGACCCAACCAGAAATAGCCCTTTGAAATGGCATTTCTTATGAATTGCTGGTGGAAAAAATAAGAGAGAAATAAACATTTGATAATTATTTTAAATAATTGGTCTAATTATGTCAAATGTGATTTAATCTCTACCTGTTCTTCATTGTCATTGATTATGAGCATATGGGATGATATGTTTTGACAGAACTTGCTTGCTTCATTAAAGTTGAGTCTCTGGGAACCAGAAGAAAAGTAGTAGCAGCTGTCCCCAAACTTTCTGAACTCAGGAGGACAACCTGGAAAACATAAATATAAGTATTATCAAGCGAAATTAAAATATATGTGGATGCAAACTGCCTCTGTCTGGCAAAAACTCATCTTTTCATTCTTAGACATCTTAGTTTTCTTGTAAAAACTAAAATGACAAAGTTTTTACAACAAAAACGTATTCATTTTTCTAGAGTTTATTTCTTGTAAAAATAAACTCTATTGATCACCCTTCACATTTGACTACGATGTCATTGATACATTTCCCAGTGTAAAAGAGCATGAAATTTTGACCAAACAGTAGACTGAATTACATTTAGAAGCAATATTTTCTGAAACATTTTTCAGAGATTCAAGGATTCTGTTTGGAAGTAGGTAAATTCAAGTTTTCAACTGACGTGTGACTCACCAGGTGCAGGGGTGGAAACAGCAGCTGGGGGCTGTTCCTGTGCAGAGTCTTTTGATTTCTCTGTTGGTACTGAGGCTAAAGTCGGTAGGGGAGGTTTGATGATTTGAGGGGCTTTGGTTGGTTTTATATTGACAGAAGACACAGGGCCAGGCAAGCCTGGAAGGCCTGGAGGACCAGCAGGGCCAATTGGACCAACAGGCCCACGAGGCCCCTCTAAGCCTGGAGGTCCTGCTGCTCCGTTAAGTCCCTGTGGCCCTTGTGGCCCTGGCAATCCAGGATTTCCTTTGGCTCCAGGGTACCCATTTGCTCCAGGGTCACCTTTCTCACCAGGGTTTCCAGGTCTGCCTCCAGAGCCTCTTGACCCTTTAGGTCCTGGAAGCCCCCGAGCACCAGTGGAACCTTTTGGACCTGTCGCACCTGCTAGTCCAGTAGGACCTCTGTCTCCTTTTGGTCCCACCAGGCCTGGCATTCCTTGGTCTCCTTTATCTCCCTTCTGTCCTGTCTGTCCCATCAGCCCTTGGGGGCCTTTATCACCTCTGGAGCCTTTTGGACCTGGTGGACCTAAATCAATAAAAAAAACCAAAAAACAAAAAAAAAAAAAAACTTGTTTGTATTGGGGTACTATTGGATCTTGATAAGGAAAAGTTCAATTGTATCTGTACAATTTATACTTCCATGTTTAATGACTTTTAGGGAGAAACAGCTGTGATCAGGATTAGATCAGCGTCTATGAACAGTTACATTTATGCCATGAGGCATTATTGCAATCAGTTAAACTTGGTTTCTTTTTGTGTACAAAAGTTATACCTAAATGTCACAATATCAATGTTGGTTGCCTATGTCTAATGCACGATTATTCTAAAAGCTCATTAAAAATGTTGTTTGATCTTACCCCGCAGAATGGTGAAGTTGGTAATGAGCTGTGAGTGTTTGCTGTCTACCAGCTTCATCTCCTCCATCACATTGGACAGGTTGTTCACCTCTTGGTCCAACCTGGTTGCAAGGTCATCCTGCTGTGTGCTCAGATCTTTGCTGTTGGTCTTGGCCTCTTCCATAGTGGCATTCAAGTCTGCTAGCAGCTCCGTATGCCTCATCACTGTCTCAGCACAGGATCTCAGGCCGGTCAGGTCAGAACTGATGACACCCAAGATCTGCGTGGCAAAGCTCATGTTTCCTGTCACACGGTCCATTGTGTTCTCATGCTTGTCCAATCGCACTTCCATCTCATCAAACTTTAATGAGGTGGCATTATCATTGTCTCTCTGGCGATCCATCATCTCACGCAAGCCTTGGTCATGACTCTCTGTGATGGCTGAGGTGTTCTGGATTTGGATGGCCAAAGCATTAAGCTGGGTTCTCAAGTCATCCAGTGTGTCTCCATTGGAGCTGGCCAGGGCGGAATTATTTGCAGCCAAAACCTGAAGATTCTGGACCTTTTCTTTCAGCCACTGTGAGTCTGAACGCGTATGATTGGCTGTTTGCTGCAGAATCTGATAGTCATTCTTCAGTTTCTGTACTGCCTGACTAACATCTTCAACTGTTTTCTGCAGCGAGCCAAGCAAGTTGCGCTGCTGTCCTTGGGTGATATTAAGTGAATTGACACTCACTTGAGTCTCACTCTGCACTTTGACCTGCTCCTGGAGCTCAGACTGGAGTCGTGCAGTGTCTGCCTGGAGGTCGTCAATCATTCCACTATAGGACGCCAAGGATTGATTGATCCCACGCAGTGAGTCTGTGTTGCCATCCAGGACACTTTGAAGCGAGACATGGCCATTCTGCATGCTGTCTCCTGTGACTAGCAGGTCTTCTAACATGTCTCTGTTGCTTGTTGCTCTACTGCTAATATCTTTCAATTGGTTTTGTAACACTTCCAGATCTGATTTGAAGGTATTGATTTCACTGGTGGCATTGAGGGACTTCTCTCCTGCTTGATCATCTGTAAAAAAAAAAAAGCAACAAAAAAAAAAACAGCTAATACTAGGTCAGAAACATTTAGAGATGAACTAATTAGGCTTTTCTATGGAATGGTATTACCGCCACTGAGAAAAATGTATTTCTGAACACTATCCTGTTACAATAGGATAATTATGGAAACACCTTCATAGGCCACGTGATAATAATAATAATAATAATAATAATAATAATAATAATAATAATAATAATAATAATAATAATAATAATAATAATAATAGTTGTAATCTGGTGATCAAGGTGGAAAATTGGCTTATTCCAATCTCTGATCAGGTGATTGGTGCACTTCTATAAATATTATGTCAGACTCAATATCAGGTTCAATTATTTTATGATAAAGTTACCTGTTTCCAAACAGTCTTACCTAGTTTCTTTAAATCTGTTTCAACAGCATTGATCTTGCCTCCATAATTCTGCATGCCCTCTGTGACATTGTCCATCCTTTGGACAACTAGAAAAAGGGCAACAAAGAGATTGATTGGAAGAGATACATAGAGAGAATATCACTTTTTTAAATATGAAAGTGTTAGAAGGTAAGCAGCAAAAAGCAGTAGTTTATTTTTCGTTTAATAAATGTGACATTAATTTAATTAAACCAGCAGAGGGAGCTGCTGTAGGCTTCATTTCACTGCAGCAAGTAACCAGGCAACTGGAACTGTTGACTTGCCAAAGCTAGAGGCTGAGATGTTCAAAAATTCCACTTCACAAGTATAAATAGGAAAAACAGCTTAAATTACACATCACCATACACTAAGTCCAACTGTAATTTATCTTCCCCTCTCCTCTGCAACTAAAGTTCATCTCTCATTTGTGTTTTATTTTTTTGCCAGTAGGTGGGTGTCTCAGAACTCAACTGGAAAGCATCCCGAGCGTTTACTGTTATCATTCCAAGAGTGACAAAAACACAAAGCAAAAACATATACTTAGGCCAAACATAACAAAGTCTCAGTTTGAAATACCTCTTGGCCCAACGTTGAGAGAATGAGTTGTATCTTTTTCTACATCTCTCTGAAGTCTGTCCAAATCAATCTAATTCTTCTTTTCAATGTATATTCAGCAGTGGTGGGTTACTGGTGGGTTTCAAAATGTTTAAAAACCCCTAAAGTATTCTGTCATATTGCTACCAAAGTTTAAATTTGATTCTCATTCTATTTTAATGCAAAGTGTATAAAACAAAGTGAGACATTGTGTATCTACTGTAGGTTCAGTCAAAGCATGAATGATTAAATTAAAGTCATTAATGCATTAAATGAACATTTTCATGAAAAGTCAGAGAAAGAGTCAAAGCCACTGCCTGTCAGCTGGATGAAAGAAGAATGAAAACTACAGTTGACGAGATGCAAGTGACCTGTCTATGAAGCATAGATGTCTATTCCCGATTGATTTGCTTATCCAATAACCCAACTAGCTAGTATCAGTTTGTATCAGCATCAGTTTCAATATTTGTTCTATTTTAAGGTAAAAATTGTAACATTTTGGACAGCAAGCAGCTGAAGAAACAAATTTTTAAAATTTTAGATAACATAGTTTTAAATATTTTAGTTACATTTCCTGTAAATGCTGTGAAAGCTGTGTATTTATTTTAAACATTACCTCAGAGTAAAAATCCTATACCAGACCTTGCCTAATTTATATCCCTCTCTTCGTCTATGATTCAATATTACAACATTTGGAAAAGCAAAGCATTTTTTTCCCCAAAAATGATTGAAAATTGTGAAAAAATGGTGAAACTGTTTTTGTATGAAGATGTCTATTGATGTCCAACTGGGCTCACAAAGTTGTTAGCATTGATCAAATTGGCAAACTAATGATCAGCATGTTCATTTCTGGACAGACCTCATCAACTAACATAGAGTACTTTTCACCATAATTTCTTAAACTAAATAAGATGCCTATTAACCTTCAGTGTTTGAAGGACTGAGGCTGAAGTGAAGCTTACTTTGGCATTAAAGAGCATTTAAAGAAAGTTTGCTAACCTAAGTTGCTGGAGCTGGTGCAGACACTTTGTGACACAGCAGGTAGCAAAAACACATCTCCAGCAGGGTAAAGTATTCAAATGTTGACATTAGGCTCAGTACACAGAGAAGGCCAAAGAAAAGGAGAATACAGCTTGCAATGGTTTTCTTCAAAGTTCAGCTGTTTTTGACACTTGTGAGTGAACTTGTAGTTCACAAGACAACAAATTGGTCCCGGGTAATAAAATTTTTCTTTGGGTTGTTAAGCTATAGTAGTCACTGACTGGTCATCTGGTACACATTAGAGGCAAACCATCAAAATAGCCTGGGCTCCAAGCCAACCCACCAGTAAAGCTGGAAACCTACAACAATCCTGACAAAACTTAAAAGGCAGCAGTCAGCTTTAGATCTCAACTTGTAGACATTTCGTACTGCTAAAGAGAGCTTTGCAGTACATTTGGACCAGGTAATACTTTAGAAAATTTTGCTCAGATGTTTTGACAGGTATACAGTTCTGGATCGCTGTTCTGGATATTGGACAGTTCTCACTCTGCATTCTCTTCTGACAGTGCTTTGAGGTACTGGAATGTATCTCTGTTTTTATTTAACGTCTTCTAAAACATTAAATAAAACGTCTCAAAACACTAAAACACTTTGCAATGAGGCCCCTGTCTCACACAGGGTTTTCAAGTCATGACTAATCGTTAAACAAAATCATACCAGTGAAGGAAAATGTATCATAAAGGTTTGTTTTAATCAGTAAATGTTTTCCTGAATTTTCTTATTTTGCTGATGGGACTGAAATAATCATTTGAAATTCTACATTAACTCAAATTGCTTTGTGAAAGTCCCTAATCTGCAAAACACCAATTTTACCAGCAGAATTTATTTAAAGATTTCCAGAGGAGTCTGAATGTGTCTTTGTAGTTTTGTGTAATATAATGTGTAAATTCCAGTAAATGAATGCGGGTGGTACGTTTTTTTTAGAAAAGGTAAATGAAAAAATAACACTTGTTATGGGTCTTTCAGAAAGTGTACAAGATCTGTAACATGTAATATAATGTTAGTTTACAGAGTGTAACCGTTAACTTCCTTTTTAACTTACCTTTGTACCCAAGGACTGCCACTGCTATTGTGAGCAGGGCGCAGAGAACATAGAGGAGAGCGATGGCTGCCCTTAGTGCCCAATCATTTTTACACTTTGTGCACTCAGTACCCTCCTGAATTCCTGCAAAACATAACAGGATCTGTGTTACTAATCTGTCCAGAGAATGCAGTAAGTCATCTTAGTCTTAGTCATATTCATAAATAACAATGAGGGCCAGCTATTACTACGTAACCAAAGATGGAAAGCAAAATAAAACTAAACAAGCCAAGAAAAAGTGAATGCACTCAGTGTTTTGTTTTCTTTTCATAACTAAGTTAAATCCAACATGTCAACACTGGTACACCCTGTACTTTTTGTCAGCCAAGACTGAACTGAAAACATTTGGTCGTATGAGGAGACAACACAACTCACAATGAAACTGCAAACACTGTCCATGTGCTAACCATACCACAACACTGCATTCCTTACCGCCAGCCGATCTACAGCAAGACGACAGAGAAACCTTTTGTAATTCATCTCACAGATGTTCACTGAAACATCTTAATAATCCTCTGAAACAATGATTCAATGATAAACATTAAGCAGGATGTTTACTTTAGTTCAATAGAATTGACCAAGTTACTTCCAGCAAGCAGAGCAGGAGAACAGCTGGCTGAGACAGTGATGGGTATTATGGGAATTGAAACCTATTGAAACTTAATGAACTTTAAATGAAGATATGGCAGTTTATGTGTTTCAATATGGTGAAAAAATAAAGTATTTAAAAAATATTTTAGAATACATTAAAGAACATTAAAGTATTCAATGTGATTTCTTGGTTTTCCATTAATACATTTGCAAAACCAGCAAAGCTTTCCCCCCTTTGTCAAAATGGGACATTTATGGTTAGTGCCCCATTATGACATGGGTCCAAGGACCGATTGACTTACATGTAAGTATTTTGAGGTTGACAGTTAAGGAGTTAAAACAATATTCGGTATACATATCTGTAGCATCATAAAATGTTGATAATGTGAAGCACTGAATACTTTCCAGGTGCACTGTGCCTTAAACTTCAATGTATTTTATTGGGATTTTACACGAAGGGTTTTCAGTTTTACTACAAAGTATTTGTATTCATCCCAACTGATCAATAGTTTGTAAAACCAACTTTTGGTATAACTTCAGCTACAGGTCTTATGTGGTATGTCTCTACAACCTTTGACCATTCAAGGAATTAACATTTTGTCCATTGTTCTTTGCTCCAGTTCAGTTAAATTCTCAATAAGATTTGGGCCATGATTTTAACTTAGCCATACAAGCAAATTAATATCCTTTAATCTAAACAATCTCACTATGGCCCTGGCTGTGTATACAGGCTCACTGTCGAACTGGAATATTGACGTCCACTCCAGTCTCAAGTCTTTTAAAGAAGAGCGTCAGCATTCTATGTCCTCCAACATCCACCATCATGGGGATGATGTGTTAGTTATGCTCCTCATTCTACCTGTACAGCGAGGCACTCGACCTACTCATTATTACAGGGAGCAAAAATGTAACTAAGTCATGTAGAAGACACATAACCACATGTGGAAGAAAGTGATCTGGTCAGAGGAGACCAAGACTGCTCTACATTTGAAATACTATATTATATCTTCAAATAACTTTCTCCTTTCACACATAGCAACTTGCTCTGTCTCTTTAAGTCATGTCAGCCATGATGAAACTGCAACCAAGAGACTCTAACCTTCCCAGAGATGGGTTGGGCAAGACCGCAAGAGGAGTACTGGGGTTTAGCCTCTCAGTTTTGGACCCACACATCTGTACAAACATCCCTTCTGACCACCTCAAGGGAAACCTTTATGGACCAAACTTGAATACGTAGGTCTGTATGATTTGTACTAAGAGCTACATGATGGGGGCGAATGCAGAGAGCTTGATCAGAGAAACCTCCCTCTGTTCCTTACCACATGCTGATGAAAGTACAACACAACACCATGTAAACAGGCGGCTAGACGGCTGCAGGTCATGGGTCAAGAACAAGAGAGAGAAAAGTTTTTTTTTTTTCGTGTGTGTGTGTCTCTCTTGATTAGATTTTGAACCACAGTTGGGGAACTTTTGTGTTTATCCTAACAGGAGGGTCACTTAATTTCACATACTACCTACCTACCAATCAAATCAGTTACTCAGCTCATATTTCATTTTCACTTATGTAACTTCTACACAACTTCAAGGTATGATGCATAAAAATACTTGATCAAACTGTGTACAATTCTAAACTTGGTGGATTTCTTTATGGCTGCAATATTATTTTTGACATTTCCCAAAAAAATATCACAACATGGAAAATTCAGATATCTCTCTTTTCACATTGACTCCAAGTTTAAATATATAAAAATAATCCCTAGTGAGGTTAGTTTATAGTTTTTTTTAAACAAAAATCTAGAATACTGCAGATAATGTATACTCTAGCAAAGGTCAATCACCTTTGGGAATAGAATGGATGTTCAACTTAATTGTCCTCCATAAAAACAGGTGTATTTCTGTGTTGCTTTTATTTCTGCACATACATTTGTGAACATATCCACTGATTGCACATAGATAAAAACACCTCCAAATATGCATGCATATTGTATGTCTAACATAAAGACAGCTGAGGCATATGTATAAATAAAATTAAATGTATACATCTCCAGATAAAAAACATTTATAGTAATATACACATGCACATACAGACATATTCAAACTCATAAAACCAAGCATGTTGCTCTAACATTTGTTATACACAACATCAAAATTTTATGCACATTGCGTTATCAAAGTTGGCAGAGACAGGATAAGAAACAGACTGAAACTGACCATGTTCTCCCCTCAGCAACACGTCAAGCAAGATGAAAGCAATGAAAATTCAGTCTGAAGAGTCTAGTTTTGACTCTTTCCAAAGGTGGAACATTTTCCTTTCCTGTGCCTGTCTAACTTTTCAGCCTGCATCCAAGGGTTTTTGCTTAAAAATGCAGTTCTGTCTCATATGGTGAACAGACTAAAGATGGTGAGTAAAGGTTTCCAATGAAGGTGCAATGCTTTATAACTCTGGTTTCAGAAAAAACTTCAAGGTTCCTTGGAAGAAAATTTTTTGAAGACTGTATATATTTGGGGATACTGAGGTTTTTGTTACGTAAAATCATATAAAATAACAACTTAGAACTAATTGAAACATGTTATGCTAGGATAAATAAAATCCTTCAACACAAAATTTTAAAGAAATATTAAGCAAAGCCTTACAACACATGCAAAAATAAAAACCAAGTAGTTTATGTCCTCTGTGTGTGCTGTGTTTTCAGATTTTTCCATTCCAGCCACCTGTGAGATTTGATGTGAGTCAGCAAGTTTCTTATGTTTCATAGTATGTCTGTTCCTTCTCACTTTCTGCACATAAACTATCACAGTACATAAACACGCTGACACATGCATCTCACAAACTGCATGAGAGCACATGGCCTGGTGCAGAGCACAGGAGGGCTGAGCCTGTTGAGAGTTAAGAACCTGGACAGCAGCCAGGACGTCCCAATCAACAGGCTGGACTGGAGCCAAATCATTTCCAACAAGTGGATAAATAAATGCCAGACAAGCTTAGAAGAATCAAAATGCTAAACTATGACTGATGTTTCAGGCTTGAAGGAAGACATTGTCTGTATTTATATTAATAATCTCAACATTTTACTTAAAGTAAAGAAAAGTATGTACTTGTGCTTTAGGACCTAGAGTCATACACATGGGCAACAGAGCTGTTTCCTGCAGCCTTTTTCTGTCAAATGCCAATGAGGCTGGCACTATTTTTCAAAAATTTTTAACATCTACAATTTGTACAACTGCTTCCTGGGTATAAACATGAGGAAATGAAGGAGATTAGGTCTTGTGATGTTCTGAAGTATTTGTGTTGTTTTTGATATGCTCCTGTTCATGTATGCTGGAGACAGATGGCATGAAATTCACAGTGTCCTGCACCATTGTGCATGATAGCTTCCCATGTTGTTACCATCTTGCTTGAATTTTTCATAATAGATCCACTAGAAATCTGGGAATACATTTCTAATGTTCCTTATATGTCATAGCGTATGATATTTATAAAAATTTCTGATGTATAGACACAAGCTAAGATTTTTGCAACCATGAATAGTTTCAAGGACGTAAGTAGGTTTAGAGGATCGGTTTCACCACAACTTCACGGTAAAAATAGAGGAGCAGAGATAGATGAAGATGAAGCAGAAAAACAGTAAATGAAAACTGTACGTCAGTTTCCTTTTACTTTACTTACTAGTTTCTGTGAAAATATCTGTGAAACTTCGTACTAAGACTAAAAAAACAACAATCCACACTAACCCACCATTTCCAAGTACCTGTCATTAGACTAGCGTGCACGCACCATCTCACTCCAGGCTGGCAGTGGAAATTTCCATAGCAACACAAAGAAAGCTTGTACAGGCTGGAGTCTTTTTTGTGTGAAGAGCCTTTGTGCAGAGTGTTAATACTGTGTCATATTCAGTAAACGGGTGGCTACCACAAAATTCCTTTGACTTCACCACCTTCGACTTGGGGTTGTCGGAAAGCTAAAAGTGTTAACAATTAAAATACCAGTAGTAATATAAACTGACCTCAAGTGACAAATCACAACCTAGAAAACTTATATTTTGGTCTCACATTGCATGAAGGAAGAGACACATGTCCTTAAAGTAGATAAGTTGTGTAATGTTAATTCTGCACCTAAAATCTACAATCAGAAATCCCAATAACAATTTATTCACACATTGTGGTTAAAGATACACATTTACAGATACAAAAAGGTTTGGTTTAATCCAAAAATTGTAATAAAAAAGCTATAATTTCAAAGAGACAAGTTATCTGCAGTGGAAATTTGAGACAAAGATATAAAGCAAAAGAATAACTGTATCATGTAGTGAAAAAGTGGCAGTGACCAGAGCCAGGCTGTTAGCCATAGATTGCAAAATGTATGCGTACATGGCTCCTTTTAATGTGAAGAGCCTAACTCTACTGTGTGGTTAATGGCTCAGTGGGGATCAAGAATGTCTGCCAACTGGAGAGTTGTCTGTTCAATACTGCGCTTCAACAAGCACAAGTGTCCTTGGGCAAAACGCTTATAGAACCGATCTGCAAATTGGTGTGTGTGTGTGAATTTGGCTTGCAGTGTGAAAGTGTTTTAGTCGGTTGTTAAGACAAAGCAAGAAGTATTCAAATTTAGACAATTTAGCATTTAAAAGCACAGCAACATGTAATTACCTCTGTAGCCATTCAAGATGGCTGTGGGACAATTTTTATCCTCATTTTTTTCCTAACCTGCATCCATTTTGTACCCAGAAACAAATCTTTTCTTCTGAGTTGTACTCCACCAGAGCACATTAGTTTTTAGACTTTTAAAAGATTATTGATTAAATAAGGAAATAAATTATCACAAAGATGGTCCAACCTCTGAAATAATGGAATTAAATTTAAATTTGATACATTTAAATAGGATCAATATATTGGTAAATCATTTTCTCAAGTTTTTATATTACATTTCTGTTGATGCACAAATTACGAGATATGACCCATGATCATCATAATCCTGCTGGTAGATATAGTTTACCGAACATGCATGCCAATATTTACTTTAGATGACAGCAAAGGTTTTTATTGATTGGTTATCAAAACAGAAAAAAAACAAACAAGGTATGTAAAAATCTAACATAATGTCAATATTAAATGTCCCGTGTACCAGCAGCTTTGTCTCTCAACCAGAGAATATTATGAAGAATGAAATACATGTAGCATGCGTTTAACATGAGGTTTTCTTGCCACTAGTCAATAAAAGACTCCAGTGATATATTCGGTCTCGGTACAATTCCCCAAGACTTTTCAAGATGAGAACTAATGAACATCCACACTGCTCTGTGTTCAAATGTATTTTCTGCATAATTCCTACTAACTAACCCTTATCTAAGTGAAGCTTTTTAGTAGAATCACTACCTAGATTGGTGACGTAGATGTGTGACACACGCAGATTGACTTCAACCTTTGCTGCCTCTGTTCTTTCAAACAACAGAGACAAATGTCCAGAAGGCATTCTAAGGCTGTGACTTTTCAAATAGGATCTCTGTATACCAGAGATTTTCCCCCATGTTTGCACCTTCAAACCTTGCCTATGTTTAGTCTTTGTTGCAAAAAGCTATTGTTTTTAAAAACCCTTTGCCAATGGGAAGACTTTCAAAAATTCTGTGTGGACTAGATCATGTGTGGACTCGATATCCAAAATTAAATCCAAAAATTATGAAATAATAGTTTCCAAAAAAGTTAATTTTTTATAGATTGTTTTTAAAGAATGTGTCTCTTTGTCCTGACTGTGTACATTAAGCTTATAAATTGAGCAAGAAATATTAATGACTGAGAGAAAACATAAGAGCAAAAAAAAAAAAAAAACAAAGTTCACATTTGTTTGGATTGAATATTTAGGCTGCTTAGATAATACTAACGGTCTCCTTTTCAGGAATTTTGATGTAATTGTAGTCAACAGTCTTTGACTTGTGTTATTTCTCTCTTTTGGTTTTAATTAGGTAACAGGTGGTGCCTTTCATTCATTTGTTGCAATCATGTTAAACCCACAGCGATGCTTATAAAATACACTGAGGTTTTGGTGTCCTCCTCTGGCTGTTACAGCTAGCATTCTCCAGCAGGAATGTTAACTGGAAAGCATGAGGGAAGCTACCACTGCAACAAATTACTACAACATTAGGTTGTCTAAATTGCTGAGTCAGTCATAGCATGTCTGGGCTTTCTGTTTTTTTTATTTATTTTTCTATTCAGTCTTCACTAGTAGGTTTATGATTCTTTAAAATGAGCCCCAGAGCTCTCAAACATCTGGGTCTGGTTAAGGCTGAGCCAAAAGAATGGACGCATGAAAACATTTGATACATCATTCCTTCATAGTAAGCGTGACAAGAATGAAGGGGTTGAGTCTTGAGTTTGCCTTATTGGAGCTATTTTCTGTGTTTTTATAAGATCCACATTCACAGCTCGACTCACTTCCCTCTTACAATGACAATAAAAAGTAGTGAGGTAGGATTACACAGGAATGTTAAGGTTATTAAAAAACATTGACACATATTGTGTCCTATGATGTGAAAGCTGAGATTGCTTAAAAAATATATATGTATATATGTTAAATATAATTGAATCAAATTCAAATAGATTTAACTTGTTAGTAAAAACTTATATTTTAGTTTGATTCAATGATTTAATCCTAATTTGATAAGGATGGTGATTAGCATTAATATTATTTAATCTGTCAATTAAAACTTACAAAAAAATAGAATTAATATAATTTAGGTTCAAAATTCTAATTTCCACTGAAGCTTTGTGGAGAAAAGAACAAAAGCAGAAGTTAGTTCTATATTTTAATGTCTGAACGTTGGAATGCAATGACTCCTGGCCGCCATACAAGGCTGAGGTATTTAAAAGCATTCTAACTGATCAAAAAGTAGGTCTTAAAACTGAGATTTAAAATCCAGTAAAACAGTGAACATGGAGTGGATTAGATGGCATTTTCTCATCACATCTGTGTGTGATTACATTCAGACAGGCAATGACAAATGGGTCATGTGCTGTAATCCTCAGGGACAGACTTTTGAGAACATACACAGGCTTCTTCAACTTCTTCTGTTTGGAAAATTTTATGATGTTGGGTTGAATATCAAATGACTCTCTTTTTCAGTCAGTAGCTACTCCTAAATCGCATTCTCTCCTCCCTTTGGCCGTGAAGTGCAAGATGAGATATTACAGTTTGGGTCACATCTGCTGGTTAATACCAGCTCAGTGATGCAATTTAGCTTGTCATTTTAACTCGTTGAAATAAAGTGAAATTATGGCAGAAATTATTCCTTTATTTTGCTCAGAATTCATATTTACCATAAAAGTAAAATACATTTGCTCACAACCCTGAATTATGCAATATATGGTTTCACATTTTGACACATTGCAACCACAAATATCAATTTATTTTACTTAGATTGAACATGCAGATTGTCACAGAGGACAATCTACAAGTGATATTTACAAGCTGCATATCACTTTCCTTCTAAAGTATAAGGAAAGTGTTATGTAGTAAAGTGTAGTTTGTTCATGTGCAGCCTCTCCATTACCAATGCTATGCCCAGGAAGAGGCAATATGAAGAAAATGACACAATTCTAAAAATTCAGCTTAATTGTACATCAATTAAGCTCCTCCTGCTGTCTGGATATCTTACCTACAACTTTCTTCAAGAACATTCTGCCTCTAAAAACATC
>CAEFZX010003238.1:0-44823 GCA_903066825.1 Alfaro cultratus
ACAGTATATATATATACACAAATAGATGTAAAATAATCCTTGCACGTTCAATTCTCTCGGCTGCATGTCACGTGTTGTTTGAAACAATATCACGTGTTCTTGTGAAAAAAGGGAAAACTCAGCAGGTCGTCAGTTGGACAGCATCAACCTTTAATTTTTTATGTGTCTTATCACTCATCCATTAAGGTTGTGCAGTACTTAAAAGGATGTCACACAATGTTCCAGAAAAACAATGCAGAAGTGGGGGATGTCTATGTTCACTCATAAAATCCTTGTAAACACAGATTTCGTCAGGAGGGAGGTGGAGCGCCCTGAGAAGCTTATCCAGTTAAAACAGGAAGTCCAGTTGAAAGATTGAGAGTTCACTCACTTGAAAGATATTATACAGTAAAAACAAGATAATGTCTTCACTTCAAGCCTGCTGAGTCCTCATCAGTTCCAAAACAAACTGCTGTTCACCAACCTGAAGGAATCCCCACCTCCTTACATTGCAGATCACATACATACATACATTTATTTATTGGTAGTTCAATATGAGTAAAAATTGATGCTTTTAGTAATATGTGCATGGTTGATGGCTCCACATACATATGTACAGTGACTCTGCCATGCAACGCTGCAAGAGTCACTGCAGCGTTGCATGGCATGTCCATTTCTCTTGTGAACAATGGACAAGAATTAGAGACAAATAGCTTCAGGTCCACCAGCTTGTTTAATTATGAGATCCTTAACCAAACTGGGCCTCTTTAGATGTTCAGAAAAATGTATCCTCTAATTCCTTATTTTTATTAACTGGCATAAAAAACTATAGATATCACAACCATTTCCTAAGGAAGTCAACAAGCTGAGAATCTTTGCCTCTCCACATGTGCTACCATAACATATTAAGAACGATGTCCACCAGAATACAAATTAGTTGTGTCTAATTATTTAAATCTCTGATGATCATTAGAGAATGCTTTGAAGTCTGCTGCATAAAGTAGTCAACAGGATGTGCATTAATCAGGATGTGTATATACTAGTTTAATCATTTATATTATTATAAACGGTCTGTTTTATATCACAGACTGTTTGTAACAGGGTTCTTAGACTTTCTATCCAAAGGTCCAAACTGGATTCCTAAAGCGAGAGCCAGCACAGCTATGGATCAGCAAATCCTCTCTATTAAATGTGTTTTCAACTTGTGAGATAGACAAATTGCACTTTGAGTTTGGAATCGTTGTAATTATTCACAGTAAAGCATATATATAGTTTTATAAGAAAGTTTAACTTAACTTGAACTATTTAATTCTATTTCATGCCTCAATAGTGTTTTTTCAAACAAAGTAGTAAACAAACTTACGCCCAAAACATTTAATTGTTTCATTATAGAAAGAAGAAAAAAAAAGAAATCTATAAGGCGGCAAATACTTTTTTCCACAATCCATTATTTCTAATGAGTACCACGAATACAACATTGTTTGAAGTTAAATTTGGGTAGAGACAAGAAGAAGAAGAAGAAAAAAAAGAAAGAAACTGGGATGCGATGCGCTTTCCCCCAGCACTCTAACAGGCAAATAAAATTCATACCAAAGCAACCCTGAACAGTGTCAAGAATGTTTCTGATTCTTATGACTCATCCATGGAGGTCAGTACAACACCTCTCCAGAGTCCGTTAAAGCTTTCTGAGTTTTGTTTTTGCAGTCAATGTAAGGTTTAAATTAGACTTGGAGGTTTTCTTGAACATTTTTCTTGGTTTCTGAAGCCTCGACTTGACCTCTCCCTTTACTCAAGTTCCTAATTAAATTACAAACTGTGGAGACAACAATCTGAAAAGGGGATCCTTTGATAACCTTCTCTCCCTTTCAGAACATCAATTAGGTGAATTTACCGAAGGCTAAGGAGCTTCTTAGAGGAGCTGATGGATCCTAAATTGGGACTCCACTTGAGAGGCTTTTAGGCAGCTTATTGAAAGTTGCATCACTGGTGAGAAAGACAGCTGTAAAAAGCTAATTACAATGCGAGATCTTGGCACAGGTCAAAGAGAGCTTTTTTCCTAAACTGTACCTTAGCTCCTCTCCTTATGTTTATGCTTTTTGTATACAGTACTCAGAAAGATGTATAAAATTACTTTTAAATTATTCAGTATTCAAATTCAATGTTCACAACATTGAAATTTTGAAAAGTAACGTTTTAAAAGAAAATTTAAAGCAGCGCTTTCAATCTTTACTTTGATGCAAAGTAAAGATCACCTATCAGACTTCTGTATCCCCAGCAGTCTGATAGGTGAACATTTACAGTCCTGGAAGCTAACCTCAAACAATTTGCTTGCTGAATGCAGAGCAGCTGTCCAAACCGTGAGAGTATCAGCTTTGCGGCGACATGCTGACCTGCAGTTGTGGCCTATATCTGCCGATGTATGCTGACTGACAGCGGGGCCAGAGCTGGCATACTGACAGCTCTGCTGTTTGGACTTGTCAGTTTTAGCGGGATACAGATTTGATCCAGACCTGACCTCTTTGACCTGTTGACATGATTTTTTTTTTCTTTGTTTGTTTGCTTGCTCCGACTTGCAGTGCTGACCGACTCAGAAAATACAAAAACTGGAGGAAGGTACTGGGGGAGGGAGTGGTGTACAAATACTTGGCAGACTGGCACATATTTATCAACCCTGTGTAATGTGATCAAATCAAAATACTGCAAATGAACACCAGGAGAATCATGGTGTAACACACTTTGATGAGGATATTTGAAGATGCTGTTTGTAAAAGATCAAAGCTCCATTCTGCAGATACAATTCTCTGTTTGTATTGGATCATCAGAAACATTGCAACATCTTGTTAACTGCTGTGGCTCTCTAAATATGAGACCAAAGACAAACATGCAAAGACTCAGTGTGGATGAAAATAAACACCCTTAACACCCATCTCCACCATGAAACATGGCAGTGGTAGTATCATGTTTTTCTTCAGCAGGGACTTGAAGGCAGTAGGACAGATGGAGTTATATGGAGTGTGATCCTGGATCAGGACAAAGACACAGAGCGGAGTCAAAGCTATAATGGAATAGTTTACAGGATTTCTTCACGCTCCATCAACTCAAATGTGACGCCTTTTAAGACCCTTTAAAGTCTGTTAAAATATATTATTTAATTCTCACATTTTGTTGATATTTACGATAACACAAAAATATTTTCTACAAAACTAATTTCCACTGCCCACATTTGTGGACATCGTCAACAAAACTAATGACACTAAGTCCTTATGTCCACATATTTGTACGTCATGTTTAGCAGCATGGTAAATCTCTACAGATACTAACGTTTGTAAAATTTTACAACAACAAACACAGAACACTTTTATAAATATCTGAACAAAAATCAGCCATAAACTTTGATTTAATTTTTTACCAGAGCAAAGTTTGGATCAAAAGCTGCCATGTGAATTTTGAGGTGTGTTATTAGCCATCTTGGCTCTAACCTGTAATGTGTTCTACTCTACCACTACCACTATGTGGCAGTATAATGACCTCAAAGGGGACACCAGCCCCATATAGAGCAAAACTTTGCATTGTGGATAGACGATCCACACATGTGGATACCAGGTCCTAGCATCTCGAGACTAATAGATAATTAGATTAGAGGCTAATAAAGAGAACTTATTTTAATCCCAGTCTTACTCTTTTGTCTTGTCTGGCTAGTTAATAGTTTTCACTTCATTTTTTAGTGACGTGTGTAAAAAATGAGAAGGTAAGAAATGCTATCCTGGCATTCCTCAGGGAGTTGTCTGTGGGTTTTTGTGCATACGAGACTGTGAACTTTATGATGGAGCTTAAAGTTAACTGATAAAAGCTTCAGATCCAAAAATCTATTCAGTAGTTTGAGATTAGGTGTCTTTATCCACTTTTGCCATATCTAACCCATTAAGACATTATGTAAGGTGGGTATGTGGTTTCTTTTTGAAGCCTAAGATGTTTTTTTACAGTAAAGGTTTCAGATAAAAGGTTTTTCAAAGGAGAAAACACAAGCACATCCGAGATAACTAAAAATCTGCAGCTGGAGATAAAACTTGTTCAAGATCCATAGAATATTGTACAAGGCGTAATGGGACACTGTGTACCTTGATAATTTTGGCATTAATAATGTTGGACAGCGTCTTCTTGGCCATCTGGGAACCTTTGCCTGTAGGCAGGAAGCTTGGTCCCTGTAAGGATTCGATAAAAACACACACTGTTATCAAAACTGAGCATCTACATATAAACACCAATTTATTCTCAGGAAATACAACATTTACAAACCCCGCAAGAAAACTGTAAATAGTAGCAACAGACAACGAAGGGCTTCAAGCCACCAGCAAACCACTGAGGATTAAACTTCCGATGTAAGTGACACTTGTTTTGAACCAAACTTCTGACAAGAAATAAAACAAGAAAGCCAGAGAGTCCTTTAAATAGATCAGCTGTGATTACTAAACAATGAGGTGCGGTGACATTTTCCTTAAGTCTTAGCCTCACTCCACATTTTATTTGCATGGCTTCTTCGCAGCTGAGGCACATATTTGATCAGCTCACCACCAATATATTTCAAAAGATGTTAATGTACTTGAATCAGTATTAAAAAAACAAACAAAAAAAAATAGTGTTCAGGAGTTCCTTTGAGTTTTCTCACATGGTAGCATGAAAATCTGTTTCCGACGGTTAAAAAAAATAGAAATACAATCTTTTTAAACGTTATATTGTAACGCTATAAAGAATGGGGAAAAAAAGAGAAATCACAACAACAGTTCATTCAAAGTCACCCTCTGCTCTGAACTTCACCTGGACAGAAATGGTGTGGTTGCACAGGAAGCTCTGGTACTTCAGGGGAATGTGGACACTTTCTTTAGGCCGGAGATAAACCCTGGGACCCGGAGCTGCTTCTTCCACGTGAAACATGTTCTCCTCCAGCGGGGTAGAGGTTTTTGTTATTGCTTTGAAGTAACGCCACTCCTCGGTGTCAGTGATGACACTGGATGAAAAGATTTAAGGACAGAAATGTGATCAAAGAAGGAATAACATATTTTTTAAGCCATTCAAGATCACAATGTGACTTGTTATGCGATCAAAATGGAAACTGTGGTAGAGCTGAAGAGACACACCTTCCAAAAAAATCAGATTTCTGTTTCTGTAGCACAACCAAATAGATGAGAGGGACGGCTGGTATGGAAGAAAGCAACATATGCTTCAACTTTGGAATATGTCTGCGATTCGAGAAAAACTCCAAAAACTACCAAAATGGGTTCACTACACACTTAAAAGAACATATCTGAAGACTTGTCATAAATTAAATATAAATTTGTAAGAAAATCCGCCCAAAAGCAGTTTAGGATCATGGCTCATTTTGTTTTTCAGTTTTTCTTTTTAAGAAGAAAGTTGCTGTGGAAGATAAGATTAAAATCAATTACTTAGCTGCACTAGAAACAACAAATCGAAGTCTCTGCAAATTTGACAAAACTTGCATCAGATCAAAGTTTCAAATCTGTTGTGAGATGACTATCATATATTACTACGCATTTCAAGACATCTGAAAAATATTCTTGTAAGATTGTTTCATTTTGTATTTAATATGCAAAATATGTTTCAAAGTTGTTCAAACTGGTTTTGTTCAGAAATGATCGTAAAATGTTTTCTTCATGATAAACTGATATGATGGAATGGACACAAATCAGAAACCAAATTGAACATTTTAAAAAGAATAGTTAGATGTCATTCACATGAAACTAAATAAGTGACACTTAAACATTCAGTGCTCAAATAAAAAGTATAACAGGAACTGAAGAGTCTTTGAACATATTTTTTATGTTTCCACAAAAATGTCAAAGTTGAATGTAAAGTTACATAAAATCAAAAACATAATTCAGAAAGAAAACCAGAATACCAATAAATGCCTTTATTCAGGCATATAGCCTAATCTGTAAAATGTCAACAAATTAGAACCTTCTTAAAATCAATAATAAACACTATTATGTTTATAGTAAATAGACCAGCAACAAAATCCAGCAAATGGTAGATCTAAGTACCTAAATGGAAAGGAAAATAAAAATGATACATGAAAACAAACTTTAAGTTTCAGATATTTTTGCAAAACTCTGTGTAAGAAAACACAGTTCGCATGACCCCTAAACAACACTGTGAAACATGGAGATGTTGTTTGAAACATGAGTATCATGTTTCGTTTCTTCAAAAGAAGTTGGCAGAGAAATACCCAAAAAGGCTTGCAGCTATTATTGCAGCAAAAATGTTTTTCTACAGTGTATGGTTTCAGGAGGGCTGAATATAAATAAACTAAACATTTTTCAAAATTTGATTTGCAAAAAAACTATCTCTGAAAAAACATCTACCGTAGTACTCCTCCCACTTCACAATTACACACCACTGTGAGTCGCTTTCTCACATACAATCCAAACAAAATACACTGAAGTTTGTTTTTGTAATGTGTCTTACAATGTACAACTGTTAATGTACAACTCTGTATTTTTAAAAGCCATGAAGAAAATCTTAAACGAGGGCTGTCGTGTGCCTCACGGGTAGAGCAAGCACACCTCTACTGTCCTCAACGATTCGATTCTCGACCTCAGCATGCTGCATGTCATCCCCTTCACTCTCTGGTAATCTTCTTGTCAAGCTACTGATGAATAAAGACTTCTGGTGACACAAGATCTTAAAAATAAAGGGAAATCTTAAATCTGAAGTCCACCAGGGACACACTCAAATGAACAGCCAGGAGTAAACTTTCACTAAACTCCTGAACCAAGCAGCTACACTTCCACCGCACTTATTTGCCTTAAATTATTGATGGTGTGTATGAAAAAGGTGTAAAGAGGACAGGAATTGCCCCAGTTGGGTCCCCCTAATAAATGGATTTCCAGGGAATAGCGACCAGAACGCGATAACCCAGTCCAACAGACGAAATGTCTTATCTCTCCTCCTCTTTTTCTCTTTATATGCAAAAATTTTCTCACACAAATGCATTCAGGGAACGGTTGCTTTAGACTTCAAAGGTTTGAAGCCATGGGAGTGGAGGGGGAACCTTCTTCTCAATAGGAGACTGGGAGTTTTTAAATTTTTTAGAGCTCCATCATTGCCAACTTTAGGGAAACATGCTACAGTCAGTTCTATGAAATGTATCTGGATATTCCCACAGTGCGGTTTGAATAAAACATTTTGCCCTTGGCATAGACAACAAAGAGGTTTTTATGGGTGTTTGTTTCACCTGTGAGTTTTTATTGCAAACTGTTGGCCGATTAATTATTAAATAAAAGTAAAAACAGCAAAGTAACAGAAACCAAAAACCGAAGAATAAGACGACTGAAATGCAGAGCTGAAAACAGCATAGGAAAAATAAAATTATGGGAGAAAAGCAGCACTGTTCAGAGGAAACACACAATCCGCTTGCCATCAGTCTTCCAGCACACAAGGCTCGGCCAGGCAAAGTGCAAAATTCCCAACAAAATGGATGGCAACAGGTAGCAAACGTGTCCATCAAGAGGAGCCTTTGGGCTTGAAAATAACTGCTGAGATCAAAGCTACAGCTAGCGTAGCCTTTCACTAAGTACTCTGTCTTCAAAGACTGATGCTGGAATTGTGAGTTAGGGTCAGCCTTGCTTCTGGTTTGTTTCTGTAGAACAAAGACCTGACCCGAAGCTCGCCCCAGGTTCTCAAGAAACCTGCGTGTCAAACATCGGCTGAAATATTGACGAGGAAGCGACAGCAGAGCAACTTTGGTGGTTTGACCAAGCTGCTGCTCATGTAGTCCAACACAGATATTATAGACAGTTTTACTCCCCCGCTGATATGGAGAAGAAAACAGATGAAATATGGCTGAAAGGATTACAATGGAATTCACAATGAAGTTCATGTTGCCTGAAACCTTTCTGGAGTTGTGTAAGATTGGTAAGAGTTGGCCATCGTTGACTTAGTTTATTATTCAAACGTTATCGGCTGTGTTAGACCATCTTTCTTGTTTTGGAGTAACCTCTTTTAACAGTACATGTATGTATTTTTGACAGAACACAATATTTATTTTAAATATATCAAGAAGAGATTGGAAATGCTGCTGTATTCATTTGGCATGTTGATCTTGAATTTGGACTACACAATAAACCTGTAAATATCACACGTGTCACCCCATTTTCTCCTTGATGAGCAATTTTACACTGAGTGGGAAAAAATTAATAATCTGGTTATGATGTAAAATGCTTTAGATACAGGCCAGGAATGGGCAGGAGAATACATTTATTTGCAATGATTTGGCACATGTAATCTTCATGAATTTTTATGGACAATTTTGCTCCATTTAAAAAAAAAATCATTTTGTATGTGGGTGCAATAGGCGCATTTATTGATTAATTTTTTAACAAAATCTGACACATTTTGGAATTCAACTTTTAATTATTGGAAAAGATCAACAGAAATCTAAAATTAGGTATTACTCTCATAAGGTATTAAGGGAAAAATAAATCTGCTAAAAAAACAACTCTCCTTTCACCATATCTTTAAAAAGTCCAGTGCTGCTCAAAGCTTTTAACTCTCCAGCAGTCTTAAGAGATGAGATCATTTAGACCCCACAAGCTTTTCACACTGTGAAAAGCTTGTGGCCCTGTGTGCAATTTTACAAGGTTTTTTTTTGTGTGTGGTTTTGGAAATTGAGGGTCTGACCGGACAACCCCCTGCTTCACCCTTTTTGTCTGTGACATTTGCTGTGCTTCTCCTGAGCGTTGCGCTAAGACCACAGGAGGGTTAAACATTCAGAATTATTGTGAATCTTAACTTTGTATATGCAGTTTAATTAATTTGTGTAGTACTTATAAAAAAAACAAAGCTAAGTGAATTGCGTTTGTATAATAAATGTTTGAGGACTGGATTTTTTTTTTTTTCTAAATTAGTCTTGGATGTTGCAAAGATTATCCAAAATATTATCAAAAATTTTATACAGATTTTAAAATGATCAGCAGATAAACCTGTGGTTACAGAACTGTCAGCGATTACAGCATTTTATGGGCAGTGAGTTGCACATTTTTTTCCATTGTTTGGCTGGTCCTGCAACTTGAAGTCCGATGCATTAATACATGTTTTTTTTTTTTCTTCTTCATGCGGGAGAGTTGCTTATGTACAGTAAAATATCACAAGGTCATAAAATATACAATGCATTTATGGAACTAAGAGTTTCACTAATGAAACCCAGATGCTGCAAAAGACATATGTCCAATGATGCAAAACTGTTGTTCGTCATTCACACATTCCAGCACTTGGTAAAGGTGAAAGCGTTTGGTGCAAATTGTCACACTGCCTTGTCAAGAAATAAATAAACAAAGAGGGTGCTAAGCCAGTAAGAGGACAGATAGTGGGATTGATGACTCTCAATTAGAGGAGGCCCAGTGGCCGTGCTAATGCCATAATGATTTATCCATGGTGCAGAGCTGCCTTTGTTGATGAACCTGATATATGTTAATCCAAAGCTCAGGCATGATCGGAATCCAAAACAAAAGACTCTGTGAAGGCGGGGATTAACAATGATGCTAAATGAAAAGAAACGGGCACGGCATGGAGACAGGGAAAGAATCAAGCACAAACATCAGGAATAATGGCTGCTGTTTTGGATTAAAGGGGTTATTTGGCACATTGCCAGGATTACAGATGCATCTGTGTCAAGGACATGTTTGTGTTTCTGAAGGCGAAAGAATCTTCATTGTCTGAGAGCCTATCAAGTGTCTGTGAATAATGAGCAAAAAGTTGACACAAAGTGCCAGGTAGAAACATTCTTGTAAACTGAAATTATCTCCTTTATCATTGTTGATGTAAACATGTGAAATTTACCTTCAAATAATCGGCCTCTATTTGGAATATTCAAGAATAGTCCAAATAAATATTCATGCATATTTATTTGGGATGTTCATGTCCACACGTAAAATGTACGAAGCTGGTTCCAGCTAATACTGTGAGGACCCACTGTCAAATCATCAGCTGCATCGGGACTCTCTCCGAGACATTTTGAGCCCTGGTGTAGCATTTTCAGAGAGTCTGCGTTTCAGCAGACTTTGCCTCAGGGAATTGCCCACAGTTCATAGCTTCATGACAAGTACGGCCCAGAGGCACAAAGTAAAAACAAACCAAAAAGAAAGTGTACTGGTGCAAAGATGGACGTTCTTTTGCATGTAAACCTGAGGTTTAAGGGGAAAAAAACTCTTGAGAGTCCCAAATTACTGGAATCCTACAGGTGTTCAATTTTAAATCCAAAATCTTCATCGTCACTGAGTCTGATAACACAAAACAGGCCAGAAAATGTATTAATTCAAATGGAGGAGGACGACACAACCGAAAAGTACCACTTTTAATGCCACTCTAAATGTTTGGCTCCTAAATAAAGATGTAATCATCGTATAAGTGTTGATTGTGGGTCGCTGTTAGTTCCAAAACATTACCTAACAAACAGTAGAAAGGTTTTGTTCTGGAGAAAGTGGAAAGTGTTTATAATTTCGCTATAACGTTTGAGTATGACTGCAGCTGTTCACTGAAGAAACCGCAAATCTGTTTTCAAAACTGTTTAAAAATTAATTTTTGATAAAACCTACAGCCAGAGTGGCATAAGTTTTCCTATCCATCTATGCATTTTTTCACTGTCTCTGTTACAGACAGCTCACCTGGCCCATTGCTTCTGCGCCTTTTTCTGGTTAGATTTAAACTGATTCTGGACTGAAGTGGATTGTATATAATTTGATATGAATTGGACCTCTTTGACTTGTAAAGTGTCTACCTTGTCTATACAAAGTTTAACTGCCATAACTTTATGTATTAACTTGTAGCATAACAAGAGTAGTGAAATTTTAAGATAGTTGAATTGTTTAGTTGTCAATTAAGAGCCAACTTCTCAGTCTGTTAGACTGGAGTGTGCGAGGTGTGAGGATACATTATTCTGCAACTCAGAGCACAAATAGGCTCATGAGCTTTAAACTCACAAATGGAAACACATTCACAAAGTGTGAACACAGCTTAACGTAGAAGCATGGCTTGTTACGATCTAACAACAGAAAACACATACGGCACAAAAAACACATGTTCTCACCTAGTGTGTTAGATTGGAGAGCCACCAATAAATTTACAACATCCTTTCAGTTTAAAAGAGGTAACACATTCTAAGCAAGCACTGCACCATGTTTAAAAATGAACGGATTAAGAAGTCTTGGGAGCAACAAATAGAAGTTGTGTGCGACTATGAAAAATGTGGCTCGACATGTCACAGTAAACAGGTTAAAAACAACTTTGAAATGCAGGTGGGTAAAGACAATGCATGCATGGATGAATCTGTCATAAACATGTTTACTAAAACACGTTGTATCTGTGAGGATAAGTTCAACAGATTTCTTGTTAAAAACAAGAGAACATTAAAACCTAAAAAAATGTCTATGTATGAAAAAAGGTAAAAACAGGTACAACAAAACTGATCTCTTGAGCTTTCTGGTGGCATTGAACTACAAAGACAATGATGTTACAAATTTTTAAATTTTTCATACATTTGCAAGACACTCAAACAATTGTTCCACATTGTCATAATGGGGTATCTGTGTGCAAAACTGTAACATAAAATGTGGAAAAACAGAGCACTTTAAGTACTTTCTGGATGCACTGTAAATATTTAAGCACATAAAGTTATGTGTTGACAGCTTACAGCACACACTTGTTACTTTGAGGCACTCTAGAAGTATCACGCTGTGGCCATAAAATGTTTTAATTTCTTTAAGAAAACCTTTGTTTTTATTTTTTCCGAAGGAAGATTAGGTTTCTCAAAATAAACTAATAAAGGCGCAGATAAAGGTAGACACCACACCCTACTAACTGTCTGGAGCGTCTCACCTGAGCTCAGAGTCATCGCTGTGAATGGTGACGGTCTGAGGCACGTTAAAGGGATTCTTCAGGACAAACTCCATGTATTCAGCAGAGCCCAGGCTGGCATAGAGAAGGTGCTGTGTGGTGATGGCCTGGCTCAGCATGTTCGCAATTCCCTCTGCCTTGCTGTACTCGTCGCTGGGTTGATGTTCTCTGATCAACCGAGTTGCTGGATTTAGACCCTGACACCAGAAAAACAACACCAAAGGAGTGATAAATGTTTTATAGTGGCATCATACTACTGTACACACGATCATGGTCTTCACCCAAAATGTTCTCTGTGAACTGCTATGACAGTTTCCAGAGCAGTTTTGAGATCAGTTTTGATCTTCTGTGCAGTGTTCTTGTGCAGCAGCTCATAGCTCTAACACTTTCAGAGCAGAGTGTTCAGTTAATGACTTTGTGGAGTAAAATGTCATCACTACTGGTAGAAACACTGGCCAATGTACAGCCAGTAAAACTCAGGTTGCGCTAAATCAATAAGTTTCTCCATGACCTTTCGGTGACTATTTCAAGACATATTTTAACACTTCACTGCTTCTCCACTGATTGGATTCTTTCTACACAACACAGTACAGTTTGGATAAATATTTTGCAAACCTTGAAGGCAGGCTTACTGCTGCAGACTCTCTGTCTACGTCAAGTGTTTGGAATAAAAACTAAGTATTCCAATTTAACAAAGAACATCCATATTTGGGAGTGTTAAATACTGGAAATATTTTTCTAAACGTGTCAAAATTTATTTTTGATTTTAAAAGCATACACCCACCCACACACACACATACATACATGAGCGTGTGTGTGCGTATGCGTGTGTTTGTCACTTGTTTTGGAACTTGTACTCTGCTAAGAAATGAAATGCTGATTTCTCAAAAATGTTTAGCAACAAAATTATTTGCAAATCCTTATTAGTAAATCATATATATTAAACATGTTAGTATATAAAACAGCAGATGGTCATTCTTACCAGAATGACTATTAACACTGACCTGCATTCTCTCAAGCTTATCATGTGTCAAAAGTCACTGTAAGTTTCTGTGTAATATCATGTTCATTTTGCTGTTGGTCAGTTTCACACAGAGGCACCTTACCAGTAGATTAAGCGCAAAGTCTGACATTACCGTAACATCGGCTGATTTTGTGTTCTCTTTAGCCTCCAGTCGATGCACTGCAGCCATGCAGTCCAGCTTTCGCCGTCTGCTGTCGGTGTTCAGGTTTTGTACTTCAGGGGTGATGTCCCGAGCTCTGATTCTGTTTCTGTTCAACAGCACCGGATCTCCATCCAGCCTGTGTTCTTGTGCCGTGTTCCTTGCTGCCAAGTAAAAACAGGCCGAAGTGATGAATTTGTTCACTGGGAAGAATAGAATCTGTTCTCCTCATGTTGATAATGATGAAGCATTTTCCTTGCTAGCACCTTTCAACACATCCAAATGACACTTTAGAAGAAAAATAACAAGAATACAAATAAAAACAGATGAAGATAAAAAGTTTGACCATAATTTCCAAATTTTCAAGGAAGATTCACTGATTTTGCCTCAGTGATTACGTAGTTATCAATTATTTTAATTTAGTCAAGCGGACCAGTCACAGAATTATGAACGTATTTAAACAAAGCTTAAACTGCAGTGTTGGTTTCTAGTAAAACAATCTCCCCCTATTACTAAGCTTACAGAGAGTCTACATTTCTTGTGCATTAACCCAGTTCTGTTTTGTTTTTTACAAGTGGTAGAACAAACGTTTCAATGCTTCTGCATTTGCTATTATTTTGTGCATTTGGAGTGGATTTTCTTATATGCCACATACTTTGCTTGTAGCTGATCAGTCTGAAGTCACTTGCTTGTATCCTTTCTTTGAGCATTTTCTTTTCTTTTACATTTCTACCATTTTGCAAAAGAATTCTAACGTTAACGTTCACAATATTGCACTACGTAAAATGCTGAATAGATTAGTTTAACCAAACTAATTATAAGTATTTAAGCTAACCAAATGAATTGGCAAGATGAAAATTAGCAGCAGAAAAGGTTTTGCGTTTGCTAAGTTGAAGGAACACATTTAACATGAACAGTCACAGCAAAACAAACATATTGGTAATACTTCCACAAAAGGAAACTAGCTGTTTTTATTTTTGTAGATTTTTAGGGAATGTAGTTTTTTGTCAGAAGTGCAAGATTAATTTATATAAGAGCCATTTCTTGACTCACTTTCTGATCTGCAAGTTCCACAGAGGTAGGATTTTTGAATACTTGCAGTCTTCTTACAGAACCCCACTCTAAGAAGGTTATATTTCTTTAAGCAGCAACTTTTTCTCAATTATTCAAGTTTTTCAAGCTTGTTTCAGCCTGTTTACATGAGGTTTCCATCTACTTGTGCATAAGTTTTCTTTGGGTATCCCAGCTTGCTCCCTCACCTCAAACAGACGCTTTTCATGGTTGTTGTTTTTATTTATTTTTTTGCCAAACTGCCCTCACAAGTCAGAACAAAGTGTTTGTTTACCAAGTGATAGAT
This sequence comes from Alfaro cultratus, assembly GCA_903066825.1. Taxonomy (NCBI): domain Eukaryota; kingdom Metazoa; phylum Chordata; class Actinopteri; order Cyprinodontiformes; family Poeciliidae; genus Alfaro; species Alfaro cultratus. The sequence goes on from CAEFZX010003238.1 coordinate 14,404, forward strand.
GGCAACATAACCAGGGTGTACTCAAGACCAACATGATTTCAAACAGAACAAAGTTGGGATGCATACTGGAAGAATGGATGGAACATTTTAAAACCAATAAACAAACATTGCTAATCTTTCTTACTGGACTTAATTAATCCTGGATAAATTTGGGGTATTACAAAACTTTTCCTGTGAAGAATATTTCTAGGTTGTATGCTTTCAAGCCAAACTCTTTGATGTCTGCTATTCTTTTCTTTTCCTCCCCCCCTACTCAGATGACTCCTTATCCTTAGACATTTTTCCAAGTCTCATTATCAAAGCCGTATCAGGCTGGGAGCCAGTGGGCTAACCTGATAGTGTCTGGCTATCCTTCACAGCCACCGGCAGGAAGAAGTGGGGCAGGAGAGTGACACAAACACACACACGTACACCACCCTATGGAGTGTAGCTGCTCTGCTCACTCCGTCTTGCTGCTGTGACTGGACTCCAGTGAAAGCAATTAGGCACACTGTATGCTTAACTGGCACACCAAGGTGAAGGAAGGAGAGATTGTAAAAGAGACAATAAGTGGGTATGCTGTGGTGGGGAAGACATGTAAGAAACAGAGCAAACAGTGAACAGCCTGTCTTTGCATAGCAACAAGAGGTGTGAGTAACTGATTGCCACAGTGTGTAAAGCAATTGTGAGGTGAACCTGCCCATGAAACAATTTGGAAATATGTTTTTATACACGGAATCTGAGCTACATCGAGCTTTTCAGCAGCATAATTGTTTATCAGTGCTTTGGTCACAGTGAAAAAAGCTAAAATATTTGTGAAAAGACATCATTTCTGCAGGCCAGTTTGCAATTCTATACCTGTCAGATGCATTTTGTATCACACTGTGCAATTATATGCTTGTTTTATATGTCGTATGCGAAACCTCTGACTCTGAGTGTGTGTGTTTCAGAAATAGTTAAAATTCGAGGCAAATTTACCAATAGCAAGCCAGTTGACTGATGATAGCTCGCTTAATTGAGGGAAAAATTGGTTTCCCCCCTGTGTGTTTGTGTGCCTTTGCTAAAGCTATGCTTGCACACACAGACACACACAGTCAAAAAAAAAAAAAAAAAAAAAAAAAAAACAAAAACAGGATTGTGGCTAACCACTAGAGATCCCTGTGCATGCTCAATTAGCCTGAAAATTGAGTGGTTTGCTGGTGCAGCCAATAGAAAGAATGTGAAATGCATCTGACTGAGCCGATCAAGGCGGCGGCAGCGCGGTCAACGCCCAAATAAAAGACGCTAATTCCTCTGTGGCTGAGGCTCCACTCAAGCAAGGGCTCAGACACACACTGATAGCTGAGTGGAGAAACTCCAATGTGCAATAACCTGACTCTGAGGTAAGCAAAATTGTTGGTACTCATGGTAAAGGTTAGGAATAAATGCACTTGTTACTGCAATAGCATAATTTCGCTTTGGAAACTGAAAAAAGTCCTACATTCAAATTGATTATTGTTAATAAAATTAATATAAAAGAATAGGTAACAGAATTATTGGTGCCTCTAAATGCAACTGAAAATGTTTTCAGTTGTACTTTATATTGTTTTAAGGTGATCAGAATTTGTAGAAACCTTTCATTACTGACCAATGATGCATTACAGGATGACATGGTTTTAAAAAGACAACTATTGGACTTTTTTCTACATTATAAGCAATATTTGGGAGTCATGTAAGAGACAACAAAACACATTCTTGTCCCACCATTAAAATATTTAATGACTTCTATAAACCCTACTGGAACTTCACCTGTAATCATATATATATATATATATATTTATTTTTTGGTGAAATCAGATTAATTCTGAGCTTTCTCGAAACATTTCACAATATTTGAAAAAGTAGGTCATGCCAACTTAAGTAAGGTGGAGGGTATGTGATGCTGTGGGCCTGCTTCTCGTCCAAATGACCTTGTCAACATTGTCAGAGTGCATCACTTTATGAATGCTTTAAAATATTGAGTCATTTTACAGAGAAATCGAGTTGTCTCTACCAGTAAACTGAATATAAGTGGTGATTTGGTTTTTCAGCAGAAAAATCGACACAAACATGGACCAAATAAGTAACCCTGATTCAATTATATAAAACGAGACATAGAAAACAAAGCACACAGAGGAACTAAAACCATCCAGAGAGATTGTGCAAAGAGGAATGGTTAAAGATGCCTCTTCCTTTATGCTGTCGTCACGTTATAAGGTTGTATTTTTCAAAATAACACAGATTGAGATTACGCTACTGCGACCAAATCATCTATTGTAAGACGTTTTAAACATTTTTACCCAAGTGGCAGCGACTAATTTGTTGGTCCACTAAAACATACTAAGCTTGATGTGCTGACCGTTAAGTTGAAGGATGTTTCGGGTTGACAGGCTTCCTCCTTTAAAGCCAGTGGTGACTTCACGAGGCGTGATGATGTGAGAATAAGATGATATCCCGTCCGCTGCTCTCTTCCTGCTGGGGTCAGCTGGACATCCTGCAGGAAACAAACGGCAAAGTAATCACTGTATATGTGTGAAACCAGTCATTAACATTCTGATGAACCTCAACTTTAAAGTTGAAACAGATAAAAATTGTTTGTCTTTAAGGAGCAGGAGACACTTGAAGTGCCGCAAATCCAATGTCAGGCCACTTTTGTAGAAATGAGAGATAAATCAAACAGATTCCCGTAGCATTAAAAGTAATTTTTAACTCAGTGTATCACTTCTTAATTCTATGTGACAGGGCTTTGCCATGGTTTCATAGTTAATCTTACTTAAAGGAGAACTTACATTTAGAACTTCTACATAATTAACCAGGTGTCTATAAAATGTGGGTATTAAAAAGATCTTTTTAAGGCTATAATGCAAACAATAATTTCAAAGATTTGAAAATCTAAATAGTCAATATTTTGAGAAGTCGACAGAGGAAGCACTGATTTGTGAGATTTGGGTGTGGTTGGAGTGTACATTAAAATGATAAAAGACAGTTCTTATAGCAACATACTCTACATGAATTTGAAAAAAAAAAAATAGGCATATCTTTATCTGTAGTTTTCATATTCATAATAAAGTGCTAGGCCCAAACAGAAGTCAGCACCAAAATAAAGGAGAATGGAGGAGAGTAATAAAAAGTTTCCCAATAGTCATAAACAATTAAACTCATAATATACAGATTCTTATGAGATTTTTAGAACATTTTTTCTTCATAATTTACGAAAAATACTTAAATAAATGGAAAGATAATGTGATATAGTTTAATGTGACAAGTATAAAAGATTGTAGGCACAAAGTAGAAGGAATCACCATTGGGTAAGAGATAAATTAATATAGTAACATTTATGAATATTATTGATTTAAAAAGGCTAAGAATTGTATGTAAAGTTTTTGACAAAACTGGACCAGACCCTAGACAAGGGGTCGGCAACTCGCGGCTCTGGAGCTGCATGCAGCTCTTTAGCGCCGCCCTAGTGGTTCTCTGGAGCTTTTTCAAAAATGTTTGAAAATGGAAAAAGATGGGGTGGGAAATATATTTTCTGTTTTAATATGGTTTCTGTAGGAGGACAAACACGACACAAACATTCTTAACGTTTTCCAATGATATTGGAAAACATAAAACACTAATATTGTAGCGGAAGGTAAACTTGAAGCTCCATTGTGCAACAGAGTAGTCATGTGTTGCGTCATTCCTTCCAGAACGCACTGCAGGGAAAATAAACATTTAATCATGAATGCTAATTATGTGTACACTTAGTCATTTTGATAATAGGCTAATATAGCTAATATACACACTTAAAGCTTGTCTCGCCTTCATTATAAACCTCATATAAGGCTTTTAATTTTTTGCGGGTTCAGACAGATTTGTTTTTTCAGTCCAAAATGGCTCTTTAAACCGTTTTGGTTCAAAGAGCCAACCCCTGCTGCTGACCCCTGCCCTAGACCAATACACCATGGCAGACTATCCTAATGTTAGGAAACCTGATTTTCAACAATTTGTTCAGCAACTGAATCCAAAGTGAACATAAATATTAAGAATTATATCAAGTGCTATCCTGTCTACTGTTGCATTAAATGATACTTTGCATTAATTAAGACAATTATCCAAATGTTACTGGATTATGTGACTTACACTTTCTTGTAATAACTTTTTAAAACTTTTTTTCACCTACAGAATAAAGATAGTATCAGAACTCTAATATTTTTCTTGGTATTGCTGAAGGTTGTATTGCTGCAGAAAAAAAACAGTAGCAGCTGCAGTTGGAACTTTTAACATAATTTCAACACAAATACTATATTGTATTGCTTGGACACCCTCATGTTCTACACTTAGCTGAAATTTGAGTTCATAATCCAACTGTCTGGCAACTCTTACCTTCAGATCCAGCCTCTGTAGTGGAGTGTAAATGTAAAGTGGAATAAAATGGAAATATTTTTAAAATAACATCTTTGTGCTTGTGTAAATGTATGTACCATAAATTACAGGCAACATCGTAATATCAGTATGCAGGTGAGAGAGTAATAATCTGAGATGTAAGACACAATGGGGTGTACAAACATGATCAGCACTACTGATGAAGAAGAAAAACTATGTCAAATACATTTGTACCACAGAAAACCTAAAAACCTCATGTTCCTTAAAGACTATTAGGCTTATCTGACAAATTATGTTGACTAACATAATTTTCTAATCTCAATCCTGCTGAGATCCTGTGGAGGCTTCATAAAAAAAAACTGTAAGGATGAAGAGCAAAACACCTGAAAACAGAAACTAAGAAGTGATATAAGAGCTACAAAAAAGTTAAACAGCAGCATCTTTGCATAATTATTTGCGGAAATTTACTGTTTATATAAAATGTATAAAAGAATCTGTTATCAAAGTCAGTTTTTTTATCCATAGCTCACTGTTTCATTAGTGTTTTTATATGTAAAAAAAAATCCTGCTGATTCTTTAGAGAAAAAACATTGGAATCTGCCTCAGGACACCAGCAGGGGCTCCACAAATAGATCTTATCTCAGTTTGATTTCAGATAGTTTAGTTTGACAAGAATGTGTTGCCCCAGTTTTCCCAGCAAGTTTTCTTGCTTCTTTTCACCGAGACTCGTGTCTATAAGACAACACAGAAAGCAAATTCAGTTTTATTAAGACAAATTTGTCTCTTGATGTTTGATCACGCACTGCATTCTTAGGTCACCATCGGTGTAAGTCTGCGATAGAGGCACAATTATCCTCAAAATTAGAATCTGTACAACAGCTGTACCTTAGCATGAAGTTTTTGACATAACAAGACAAAGTAGGATCCAAGGTAAAAAAAAAAAAAGAAAAAAAAAAAGGAGTTATTTATTCAAAATAGCTTTAAGGTAACGCCTTTTTCAAAAAGTCCAAAAGTTTGTGATTGTCATTTGGAGCTTGAAATTGTCAGTGGGTTTGGGTATGATACTGGGAGAACGATGACCCATGTTGATTGATGCAGACTGTTGAACATAAAGATGTTAAATGTCACATGAGCCAGTCTGACTGCGTTTTCCAGTTTGATTCCAGAGCCAATATTAGAAGAACAGCATGCATAGACTACAGACTTTAGTATAAATTATTGTCCAAAGTATTAGTCCAGATGTTGTCTTAGATAAGGTATTGGTCTCTGGACAACATCAGAGCTACATACCTTGGAAAGTTCTCTTCTTTTCATAGTGCCAGAGGTTTAAGTTTTGCTTGAGCTACAAAAGTAAAACATTTCAATCATGAGGCAGTTTCAGATTCTTACAACCTTTACCAAAAGCACTAGCTTTGTAGTATTTACACCAAGATTCACAACTAAAATTAAAAACCAGGTCCAATTAATTTTATTTAAAGCACCCCCCCCCACCACCAAAAAAAATATTTTTTGCAACTCAGTATGTCAGACATTGACATATATCCAAACATGCAGAAAAAAGGCTTCTTTTAGCACAAATGGAATGTAGAAGAAAACAAATTCAAATTAACAAGACATGGTTGTTGATGCCAGACAGATGTGTTTGTGAAAATCCTAGTAGATCAGCAGCTTATCAAGTGCTCAAAGAACCATGGATTTATAGACAATAGTCTGGAAAACAGAAAATATCCAGTGAGCAGCAGTTGTGTGAAGGCCTTGTTGATGTCAGAGGTCACAGAATAGGCTGACTCCTTCAAGTTAGTTCAAAAGCAACAGAGGCAAATAACCGTTTGTTACAACCAAGTACATAGAAACTTGTTGAACCTTGAAGCATGCAGGTGACAGTAGCTGAAGACCACACTAGGTGCCTCTCTTGTTAGCAAACAACAGGGTACTAAGGCTACAATTCAAACAGGTTTACTAAAATTGGACAGTAACACATTGGAAGTGTCTCAGGTCCTGATCTCAGTTTCAACATTCAGACAGTAGAGTCAGAATCTGCCTTCTGTAAATCGTTCAGACTGTGGTGGTGATAGTGTAATAGAGTGAAGAATTGTTTTCTCTGCACACTTTGTTCCGCATTGTTGCTGACTACGTCCATCTTCTTATAACCCTGGTGTTCCCATCTTCTGAGGGCTACCTCTCAGGAATGCAAAACTTAGGAGTCACTGTTAAGATCTTATTGAGAGCATCATGTGTTCTTGCAATTTGCACTCCATCGAGTATTGCAAGCATAAGAAGTCAGCATTTACTTACTCAGTTAGCGAGGCTGCAGTGGGCTGATTAACAGAGGTACCTTTCCCAGCTTGCCGACTGTAAATTAAATTCCCATTTTAACAATGTGAATGATGATTGCAAAGGCTCAATCAGCTACTCTGAATCACCGTTGTTAAATACAGCATCAGTATTTTCGCTCAATTTTAAGCCTAAGAGCTTAATTAGAAATAAATTAGATCTAATCTACAGCTGCTGCTGGACAAAGAAGGTAGAATTAAAAGTTAAAATTGATCGAAATGAACTCAGTTTTTCCTCAAGGTTTTCAGGTCCTAAATCATAGTATGCCCAAAATGAGGTGCATACCTGAAACAAATGTAGAATTTTCTGAGGAGCTGTGCAGTTCCTCGTTCAGAGTGCAGACCGCTCTCGCTATGAAATGTAGCGAGAGCAGCAATTAACTGCATCTTCTGTCCAGAACTGACACATCAGATAGCTTGCAGGAGTTTCAGAGGGGAAGCCAAAAGCATCCTCCAAATCTTTCAAAGGAGAATCCTTTCATCAACAAACAGGTAATAGGCAGCAGCTAAATGAATAATGTGGAGTCTGTGTTGCTATGCAAACAGAGGCAGCCAGTGCTGTTTTGCAGATTAATGGGAGAGGTGTCTGCCATCCCAAAGCATTTTCCTCATCATCCATCACCCTACACTGGCCACACCATTCAGTCGGGTGCATTTGCCTGAGTTATAATTGCTCAAATATTACTGTGAACATATCACTTATGCTGTAGAGTTTAGAGAGCACATCCAATCAAAAGCAAATATCTTATTCCCAGTGCCTCGTTACAGATTCTTCCATCAGTTATTCTTTCTGTGAAGATATCACATCTATGTTTTTTTTTGGTTTAATTCTCATCACCATCAAACATAAGACAGTGTTATAAGTAGGTAATGAAAATAATGTGATGATGAGGAACCAAAATTATTTGGATGTCGATGCAAGTATGGATGTCTTGCTCTCAGTCATATAACCCATCCACAACTACTGAATCAAAAAGACTACCCTGATGATATTCAACACAGAAATTCAAACTTCAATAGAGAGAGTGTTGCACACTCTGTGTGGAGAAGAAAATTAGCGAACAAAGACTCAGGAGGCTGAAGTCTATCAAATTTATCAATTGCCTGATGCTGTCGCATGACAATAGCCCGACCTGCCCACCTCATTTGCCCTGCTAGCCGTTCTTGAGGTTAAGGCCATAACAAGCCACTGATAAGCTGGCCTCCAGAACAAATGAGAGCGAGTGCCAAGGGGGTTTCAAAGTAGCCTGCGGTATTCGATTTCTTCTGCTTCGCTTTTCCAGGCCACTGACCTTTCAAAATAAGCAGATTCAGCCTCACCTTAAGGCTAAAGGCAAGTCTGATATAGTCTGGCATAATTGTGCCAGCAATGAGAGCTTTTAATGACGGAGAGATACTTCATGTGGGCCGTCATTTATAGCCAAACTAACGGCCAGGTAAATTTCACTGATATTTTGTCCCAATTGTGGCAGGATTTGGGGAAAAAAACTCTACTCTCTCCAGCTGCAAAAGTCAGTTTCTTCAGGGCTTATCAGGCCGCTGCAGATGAGCAGCACTGTCAGGTCTGCAGAAGGCTCTAATCGCCCATTTCCACTGTGCTAAAGCAGATATACGCTTCCTGCTTGTGTGTCCTTCTGCGCGTTTTGTGTGTTAGTTGTGGAGAAAATCAGACTTTGGAAGAAAGAACGCAGATTCAACTGAGTCAGCAATATTATTTCATACAAATAAACATTTTTTAAAAATCACAGGCTATTTTCTGAAAGTACATTTAGTGACTATGGCTGAAGCACAATTGGGGAAAAGATTCATGTCTTGTTGGTAAGCGAGGGAAAATAACCCACACTTTGCATGTATTATCCAATTTCGCCTTGAGTGTATGTTTAAGGTATAACAGCTGAAGCCACAGGCTAAACTGAGCCTGTGTTTGTGTTAAAGGTGCAGTCAAACAGCACAGGAAGCACAGTTGTCCCAATATTTTTAAGCTTTGAAATTACATGTATGTAGGTGTGGGATTATCATAACAGATAAAGAAGAATACATTCAGCTAAACTGCAGAACTGGTACTTTAAAAATACAGATTATTATGTACGATTAGGTACCAAAAGAAACACGTTTGCTGCAACTGCTGTCATGTCAGATGATGCTGATATCATCAGTCCTATAAGAACATAGAGTGGATATTTACAAATGATACTTTGAATCAACTGTAAAAGTTTTTTTTTTTTTTTCAGGTTTTGTCGAAGCTCTAGATTTTATACAATCATAGAGAAAGACCATTAAGACTTATCAAGTTACACAACAAGAGAAAAAAAAACACAAGCAGTGACACTTTACATTAAAAAACAAACTACATGCCACTTGTGCAGCAGGACAGGTCTGCTAGTGAACACACAGCAAAGACATCATATCACTCTCCCGTGTCATAGACTATGCATGAAGTTGTTGAAGAGGAGAGCTCCTTCAGTGACAGACTGATGCATCCTAAGTGCAGAAAAGAGGGTTATTGCAGATCCTTTCTCCCAGCAGAAGAGAAAGGAAATATAGCAGTGATATTATACTTTATAATATCAGTGATATTTTACTTCATAATATTACTGCTCCCAACAGACTCAATAGGTGTTGATATCCCTGCTGGTATTTGCACAGCTCTCTCCTTTCAAATAACATTTCAGCTCTTGTTTGCACATCTCTGCTGTTGCACAGTTTTTATCACTTGTTGCAAACAGTCTTGTTTTAATTCACAATAAGCATGTACATTTTGTAAAGCTTTGTATATACCTTCTGATCAGAGTATGGATTTTTTTTAATAACATGAGCACTATTTAGGGCTTTAATTTAGCCCTTACAATATTATGTTATTCATCTGTTTTCATAGATTTTACATCATTAGTTTTGTGTGAATGTACATGCTTTGATTGCCTGTCAGCTTGCTGCTGTCACACCAAACATTTCCCCACAGTGGGACAATAAAGGATATTTCTATTCTATTCTGTCAGTCTGATCTGAAAAATGCGTTAATCAACAGAATGTGATGCAGATATCACGCTGAGGAAGACCTGTGGTGTTGAAGGATTAAGATGTATGCTGTGAAAAGACTAAATGATCTGTAATGGTGGTTTGTGCTTGTGTGTTTATTGCGAAAGTATGATCTGAATATATGACTGATGTTAGATCACAAAGGATTAGGATGTGTTAATGATCTGCCAAAGAGGAAACATCATGGGGCCATTCATGGGACAAATTCGATGCATTTTAATGTACTTCTGATCAAACAGTTGGTTTAACTTTATCCTGATATATGCAGAGAAAACAAAAGGGAGTAGATAATAACTATCATTGTTCCTGGAAAACATTTCGGACACAAAGATGTGTCTAGAAACTAACAATAGATTAATAATTTTTAAAGAGTCACTGTTGAGTCAACATTATCTCTCCAAAAGCTTTGGGCTTCAAATAACAATGAAATCATGGATTGAAAGATTACTCATTCTTCGCTCTCTACTCCTGAAGCTGTTTATATGTCAGGATAATTCTGCTTTGACCAAATGCAAATCTGCTCATCAAACATTCTTATTAAACATGTCTGCTTTTTGTCTCAGCCTTGGTTGAGTGTATTGTGGTTTTGTGGATAAAAATCAGTTTTGTAGATTCAATAATTAGTTTTAAAATGCAAGCCAGAAGTTGTTACAGCTTAAACATTCTGTGTCTGCTCAGACAATTGTCTGGCAGTCGTTCGTGTTGCTAAAGACTGCAGATGTTTCAACAAAACAAAGCCTTTCTTACTTACTCTCTCTATTATTCAGTGCAGCTACTTTTGGGTCCTTTGCGTTTAAAAAATTACTGCATTGTAGTGTGACTGAGTGGATGTGACCATTTATAACATTTTCTTTTTACTAATTACATGCAAGTCCTTCTTTATGATGATTAAAAGATGTGCAGTTTTTCACTCAGAAGCATAGGAATTTGCCTTTCATTTTTAATTCAGCCTGCTGCTGATAAATTTCTAAAGCATTAAAGATAAAACATAACTGATAAACGTCCATGAATCAAAAACAGGAAATTAGATATTAGTATGTAGTCAGCACTGTGTTGCTTTTAGAGTTTTAATAGCTTAGAGAAAAATTAAGTTGATTATGTAATTTAATGTGTATAGTTTTAAAATATCTTTTTTCAATCCTGGCCATAATGCCTCCAACAGTACTTGAAAAAAGCTCATGTTTGCACTGCATTAATTTCATTCGTACAACAGATGAGGCATTTAATTGCCTCGGCTCGCCTGCAGAGTTCTTTTTCAAAGGAAAATATTTCTTTCAAGTCTGATTTAAGTTAAGCAATATCTGTATTGTGTTTATTGAAAATTTAAGCAATAAAAAGCTTAAATCGGTATGACGGGAACTTCTGGAAACACAGTAAATGAAAAAACAATGTTTGCTAAAGACGACTGGGGATATTCTATTTTGGGACAATTTTATAACACATAGCACTGTGAAGAAGAAAACAGCATCAGTATTTCCATTAACTTACCATCAGCATGACTTGATGGTCTTTGTGTGGCGTGAGGAAGGTCAAGTGTTTTGCATTTTCTTTCCATCACCATGTCAATCAAGACAGTCCCACCTCTAAATATTGCTTGAAATACCACTAACCATCTCTATTTAAGGTGAGTGGGTGAAGAAAAAACATTTAATAAATGCAGTGCAATGACTAGGGAAAATGAAATATGCATTGATTTCATTTTTAAGAATTTTTGACTTGGCATTTAAAGTCAAAAATCATGTATCATGTACATGGTTTTGTACATGATACAAAACCATCTACCAGTTTTTTGCAAATGTTTATAAATTAACACATAGTTTCACTCCTTTTTCTGATCTTTGTGTCACTTGAGTGCATTATTTATGTGTATTCATTTTACTTTAGCTCAGTGGGAGAGTCTAAATTGCTGCCCCTCCACTCTGTTAGGTTTGTCATGCACAAAACACAGGGTGTTTAAAATTTTGAGTGTAATTTATGCGCTGAGTTTACAAGGTAACAAGGCACACCCCTGCTGCAGCATGTTTGCTTGTTTCAAATGAAAGATTTAAAAACTCGGTTGTGACCTGAAGCTGTGTTTAATAAAACATAAAGTAAATCTAAAAGATGTCTCCGTACTGGTCTACAACTTTTTTTCTACTAATATTGGCAAGAAAACCAGGCAGCACTGTAAGTTATGCTTGAGTGAAATCCCTGTTTGCCATGGGATAGGGTAGCTGCCCTGCTGTCTGCTGTCAATTTAACAAGAGATGAATAAGCAGGTATGCAATTAAATATATCTTTTACACTGTCATGTAAGTTAAATCCCTGTCAGTCATGATGACAGACAGTTAATCAATGAGAGAAACGGCAGAAAATCATGCTGGCTGTAGCCCCGAACAAATGACCATTTGAGAATAGCACATCTGAAAGACAAGTCAGCCAGCTTTAGCTGGTTTTTAGGACAGACCATCAGCTCTGGCCACACCTGGGTCTCCTTGCACACCATTTATCATGCCTCCCAGAGCCATCAGCGCTGGGCGCCAGAGAGGAATGGGGTCTCCGCTCCTGCAGTTAGCTGAGTAACCCTGCAGGTTATCAAGCAGGCTGATTTGTTGGAAAATATCTCATATCAAAACTGGCTTCAGTATGTCAGGGATGTTTATCAGAAGAAACATTGGTCCATTTTCTATATACTGGATCTTAAAAAGGCTCAAGGACATATTCAGGAATTTATGACATACCATTAAGCTGTTCAACTCACCATTCTGACTTAGCACATCTTTCTACCAAACACACAGCTCCTCCCTTGTTGCATTAATAGAGATAAACCCCTTAAAGCCGCCTTTACCCCACAGTTTAAGGTGGAATCCCAAAGGTGCATCTGTACGTTATAAGTCACAGCTTGGTGAGTCCAAATTTTTGATTCCATCTGGAAGTTGTTTAACCTTCTACTGAACTCAAGAAAAGATTGATGATTTGTGTTCATTGTGCTTCTAAAAAAATTTATAATTTTTAAATGTTTTCCCCCTTCGTTTAGCTACGATCAAATATTTTAATTTACATTATCAGGATTTATTTGGTAGATCAAAACAAAGTGTTTTTAAGGTAAAGTTTAGAAATTTATAAAATACTTGACATTTCTGTATTTCAAGCTCAGGAAAATTTGATAGAAAGCCTGTATGAGAATACATTTTCAAGTCTTACCTCAGACATGTATTTGGATCTAGGTCTGGACTTTGATTGGACCATTCTTATGACATGGTTATGCTTAAATCTAAACCATTTCACTTTAGGTCTGGCTGTATATTTGGGTTTGTTGTCCAATGAAAGGTGAATCTCATCCTTAGTTTCAAGTTTTTTGTAGCCTTTAAAAGAGTTTTTTCCAAAATTGCTCTGTATGTAGCTCCAGCCCTCATTCCTTTAACATTTCCCCATTTCTGCTAATAATGAGAATCCTCAGTATTATGCTGCCACCATCATGTCTAAAGATTGGAATGGTGCGTTCAGGGTGATGTTTTGAGAATATTTGGTACGTATGTTTGCAGCTGCATAATATTCTATAGACAACTTAACTGATATCTGAAGGCAATTGCTTACCCTGGATTTTGCTGAGACTTATCAGATAAAAAGGGGACACATGCAAACAAAAAAACCTTCTTAGAATTTTATACACAAAAATGCTAAATGCATGACTGTTCCCTTACACTTCATAAAAAACAGCAACATTGAAAGTTTTAAGCGTAGAAGTACGCAAGGCAATATTTATCTCTGCATTTATCTATGTGTGGCCATGAGTTTTTAAATTGTTTGATATTCATAACTCAATCACTCAATCTGTGGCTTTACATTTTTTACTCCCAAGCCAATAACCATGCTGATTCATTATTCATTATTATACTTAAGAGTTACATCTCACAGCTGGATTAACCAGTAAGAAAGAAGAAATTGTGGAAGGGGAAAAAGAAACAGGAGAAAACAGAAAAGACACTGTTGAAGAGTGAAGACGGATGTGAATATATGAAAAAGGCAGCAGCAGATGGAAGCAAAAACAAATAAAAGACCTCGCTAGCGATACCCTCACAAAATTTATTCCAACTCTCGGCCAGGCCGCCTTGATGGATATCTAAGCATTGATGCGAATTTACATGTCAGACAAAAACCCCTCTCCTCTTCCCAACCAATAACCCGTTACCCGACCCACTCTTAACCTGCTTTCAGTGATAAGCACAATGAGAACTTGCTGGCATATTAAACTCCAACAATGCCAGTAGGAAGAGTTTCCTCAACCTGAAAAAGGACGTCTTGTTTATGAGGTGGAATATTGTTTCAGCAGTTGATTAATGGCAAGGAAGCTGCCATTGTGCTGCAGGGGCGTGCCAGGCTCATATTGGATGAGTGCAAGGGAAGAGGAAAAGCGTTCAGTTGCCAGAAAGAGAGGGACTATCGCAGTGAGATATTTTTTTTTTTGCTTTGGCACCATTTGCTTTACAAGTTTCAACACCTCTGTCCTCCCAGTCGTGGAGATTAACTGTCACTTCAAATCTATACACTCGAATAAAGAGTAACAACATTCATTCATAATCCCGAGCTCTAAAGAACCAATATGTCCTGATTAATTAATGCCCACACACATTTTGGATGTAAAAGGATGATTTGGGATGTAATGAACTAGGATGTTTGCTCAAAAGCCAGCAAACACAACTGCTTCTTTCCTGTGTTCCTTTGAGACAGAACAAGGCTTAGTCTCCTTTAGAAGTCAGTGTTGGAGAAATCCACAATGAAACATCTGCCTGGGAGATTAGATGTTTTTTTTCTCCCTAAAACGTATTCTTCACTATTATTTGCATCAGTAGCAGTAGATGAAAAGAAAGAAAAAATGTCCTTATACACATATAAAGTTATAAAAGTGCAATGTTTACAAAAAAATCACAAAGATGTTGGCAGAAAAGACATTTGAGGATGAAGTCTTTAAGGTCGTGATGATACATCTTTGAATTTCATTTGAATCCCATCGATACCTGATACCAACATCTGTGTTGAGTGATACAATTGTATCCAGACGACTTTAAATACAAGGAAGCTATCCTTGTACTCAAATCATTTTAGAATACGGTAGTTTGATTTAGACCATCTTGTGAGGTGGGACACCTTTTTTTAAAAAAAACGTTTTTTTAAATAGCATCACCAGACTCAGTCTTGCTTTCACCTAATTTAAACTGATTACCGGTACAAAGAATGATATGCATCTTTTTACACACAGCCAGAAAAAAAAAAAAAAAAGAAATCACCTTTTTTTTGATCACTCAAAACAATTCATGGGTAGCCACTGATTCAACTGGAGCCAATCTCAAATAGAGTATTTAGGTGTTTTAATGATAAAAAAACATTACACATATGACATAAACTACAAACGAATAGATAAGAAAATCCACAGTGAACATTTGTAGCCTGCTTCCCCTCAACCTTGGCAGCAGAATCTGAATAGCAAAGATAAATGTTCTCCCAAAACTGCTGTAGATTTTCGCAGCAAAACAATTTAGGGAGTGGGATAAACATTTTTCAAAGTTCATATGGAGTAATAAAAGTCCAAGAGTGAGACACTAAACCCTGCAGCTGCCTAGGGAGCGGAGGAGGGGTACGGCCCTGCCTTGCTTGGTGGATTATTACATGTCAACCCAGATTAGACCCCAAGTTTGCTAGTGTATCCCAAAACTATGAGTCTAAAGGCATTGAGCTTTTCTTATTGGACTTCCTTATAGAGTCTCTTCTGGACTGTCTGGACAGGCTCTTCCAAGTCTACCAGTAACAAAACCTGTTTGTAAGTTTTTTCTTGAAAAAGTGGGGAGATGTGATTAAAAGAAATGTCAACTTCACAAGGAGATAAGAGTGTTGAGTTGGCTTGCCTTATTCAAGCAGGCCAACTCAACACTTCCTTCCTAAATCTAAAGTTAATCATCGCTTTCCCTTCAATCTGACTAGTTCATTATTTTTGTTAAAATATACAATGTTTAGTCGATCAAAAAAAACAACTAAAACGGAATCAAGATAGATTTTTTTGCATTTTTTTCAAAATTATATTACTTTTGACTCGACAACTTTGGCCCCTGATTACGTAACAAAATAACCCCATTTGATGTAGATATTTTATTGTAAAGGTGTCAATGATTATACCAACAATCTGAGTTCTGAATGGGAAGTCAAAGTTTTTCTGTACTTGCCTATGCTGCCCGTTCGTATGTGGAGCCGTCCTCTGACAATGTTGTAAACTGTCATCGCGGTGGATGTTGAACGCAGATGCTGATCTGCGTCAGGCAGTAAAGTATCCTCTTCCACATAATCTGTGGTCAGGATCTCCAACTCGTGAAGAGCCTGGACGGCGGGCTTCCCCTGACGCAGCAAGTACTGGGGAGGGAAAATGTCCAAATTAACAGGAATCAAAGTTGTACGTAGCATGTGAAAGAAAGACAGAAAGAAAATTAAAAAAAGACAGAAACAAAGAAAGAAAGAACTAACCAACAAACAAACCAACCAATGAAAGAAAGAAAAATGCTTAAGAGGTTAAACTGTGAGCTCAAAATCATTTTGTTTAATTTAACATAGTAAAATATCGTTTTCATAGCGACTTCTCTCTCACAACCATGTGATGATCAAGAAAAAGAAATTCAACCCTCGTCATTTATTTTAGTTTATTAAAACTGGATCATAAAAAAATGATAAATGTCTTTCTAACAACTATGTCAGTCTGACATCCAACCTTCAGTCATTTACCTTGAGCTCTATGGCGGTAGAACCAATGAGGAGCAACGACTCACTGTCCCAAACATCAATGTGCATGGTATGGATGGCCAGGTGGCGGAGGAACCAGCGCTTTTCTCTTGGCCTCAAGAAATCGTCATCAACTCTGAACTGAATCTGCAGGCCTGGAGAACCTTGACAAGAAGGCAAAACACTTCATAAAAAGTCTATTTGAAGACCCAGTTCTTTTCTAATTATTAACATACAGTATGTACTGTATGTAGGACACACTACCAAATTATGTTCTTTGTAATCAAAATTCCACAGTACTTTTTTGGCTAAAGTGTTGGCATGGATGTATGAGCCTGGAAGTCTCCCTCTCTAACATGAAGGTGTATATCTGATGCATGATCATAAATATTTATATTAAATTTAATATTCAATATTAATATTCAAATTTAATGTCACCCTTTTCCTCTCACAAGGGTGACATTAAATTTGAGAAAAGAAAAATTAAGAGGCAACTCAGCTGTCAACCTTCTGGATGCCACTGAGCCGGTAATATACCTGTCAACTGAGAGTCACCAGGCTTGATAACCGAGAACAGAAACCTGAGAGAACAGAGCCATTCCACAATGTCAGCCACCCCTGAAGGCTACGACAATTCAACATGACAAAAGCATCTTACAATTTCAGAAAAACCTCAAGAGAGATTTTATAAACTGTTTGATTAAGCCATATCTTCATCTAAGAAATCTAAACTGAACATTTCAAAGGCGAGTAGATATTGATCACTCAGAAATTAAAGTTTCCTTTCTGTCTAACGAAGTGTTAAACATCAAGATTCAGAATCACACTGTAGCCGTTCAGAAAGCTAAAGAATAGTTTACTTAGAATGTCTTCAGAGTAAAATCCTGGATGCAAACTGTGAATACCTTAAGCAGAAAAGCAGGGGAAAAAACAACATGCAATAATGGACCTGTACAACTGGCTGAGTTGGTACAGGATGCATATTGTCACAACCCCAAACTAACCTGTGTGTTAGTATTATGAACGACTGCATCAAAGGTTTGAGTGAGAGGCTAGGAGGTATCTGGACGATCAGAATTCTTGCCCAGAGCCTCCCTCCAGCCCCGTATCAAAGCCTCGACATTGCCTTTACTCCCTGGGGATAAAAATACAATGGAGCCACCGGCTAAATAGAAGTGATGTAGTGAGGAGCTTTGGTAAGAAGCCCATTCAGTTAAAGAGACCAGAAAGATCCACAAACTCAAAAAAATATTTTCCATTCTTTGTTTATTTTTCCTCTTACTATCATGTTTTTACTCCTCACAATCACTTATTCAGGAAAGAGCTCCATAGGGGTTTTGCTTTATCTCAGAACAGTAGATTTCCACTAACCTAATCTAACAATGAAAACTTAAAAATGTCTCTTACTCCTCGGATGAGTGTCTTGTGATTTCGGAAAATTAAGATTATTTCTGCTGCTGTCCACAAATTTCAATGCAGCACCAGTCACCAGACGGTTTGTCTGGTGACTGGTGTCAGACGATTTTTGGTGAATCCAACAAACTTGAGAGATACTAATTTACTTTCAAAAGAGCACAAGTTTGTTTTATTTCGTACCAATGAGGTGCTTATTTACGAATTAGTGGACCAAAGTTGGAGAGATCTGCTCCAGGGAATTCACAATCCTGCTTATCGCTGATAGTATGTTAATATAAACTTTAAATCATCTTGTCTTTGCTTAACATTAGCAAAATCCTGCTTAAGAGCAACTTCTCTCCCTAACACAAGATGGGAATTTCAACTCTATTTATGATGAAAATGAGACTTTAAGTGATCTTAAAAAAGACAGAGCTTTCATGCTTGAAACTTGCGTTGCGCAAGATTCTGTGTAACAAAATATAAGTGTCAGTGTAGCAAAGGTGCCTATAGGGAAATAAAGTCTAATATGAGATGCAGCTTCTTTCCTGGGTGATACAGAATCAAAATTCCAACCATTTTCTTTTCTTTTTTTTTCAGGCATGTAGAAAAAAAAATAAAAAAAATTGATAGAATTTACTCTCCTTTACAAGTTTCTAGATTCTTAGATTGGATTTACCTACAGAACATAGAGTATGTATTTAAGGTAGTAGACAAGAATGTTCTATTTCTCAACCACAAAATTGCAAAAAGAACAGAAAGTGTTTCTCTCCAGAGCCCTCAGAAAGCTCTCTGCAAGGACTCTCCTGCATGTGTTTCTGCAGAGCGATGTCTCCCTTGTTAGAGAGCACATTTAGTGGGTTACGGTTCAGCTGTGAGCCTTGAAATGTCTTCACTCCTACAGAGGGGAGTAATAATAACAACCCATGAGGAAGAGGGACAGAAGGGCTTCCTCTACAGAGTTTGCCACACTGAAACCAATTGCTTAGCATTAAAGTGCAAGAAAGGATGGCTCAGTAAGTCTTCAAGGAAATAGTTATTATTTTTAATCTAGATACACCACTAAACAAAGCAATGCAAATTTAAATTGATAACATTTTCTGGAGTTAAAAAAGTTGAAATGGTACATTTTCCTTATCTTTTTACATAGTATAATTTGTCAGAGAAAAGAATATCAATATTATGTCCTTCGTGAACATGACTCTGCAATCTTATTCACATGTAGCATTGGGTTTTTAGCTACAATAACAAAAGTTACAGTTATGTTCTGTCCCCTCAGAAAGAAACTAGTAAGACTTGATTCAGGTTGTTTTAGCCCTAAATCAAAACGTTGGGTTTAGATGCTGCGATATACAGCTGGTAATAACCCAGCAGTGCACAAGAGCTATCTTGTTTTTTATTACAAAATAAGTTTGCTTAGAGGATTATGAATTTTTTACAAGGTAGACAATATTATTACAGAAAATCTTGCTCCTTTAGACCATTTCCTTTCTTCACTCCTCCAATCCACAATTTTCTCACCAAGCCACCTGGCACCTCTCTCTCTCCACTTGGAGTAATGATTCTCCCAGCATGCTCTTGGTTTGTGTGCTGTAAACGAGTAGCAATAAGATCGCAGGGGGAGAGCGTCAGAGTGAGATAGGATGAGCCGTGTCTCTGCCCAGAAACAGGAAGAGCTGACAGATCTGGCCCAAGGGGTTGTATGTGTGCAGCAAGGTCTGCCGACAAGGAGCGGCACCCAGCAGACGTCCCCCTAACCTGGATGGCCTATTTGGTGTTTGCACAGCACGCTCGCCTGGGTTGAAAATCCTGCTGGGGATCAACAAGCCTAACAAGACGGTGAAGGCTCCAGGCTAAGAAAATCGTGTAGATGCAGAGTGTGTATTTAGAGTTCTTGAGACTGATGCAAGCCCCAGCACAAAGGCTAAACCTAGAAACATACAGAGGCAAGGAAAAGTATACACTGCTTTAACCAAGAGGTACTTTTTTAGAGTCTTATTGCTTTGGACTGATATGCTTTAGGATTTTATTTGTTAAAATATGGAAATATTTTAAATTTGCACTCAAAATGGCTTGGATAAAAGTTAAAACCTTGAAAAAGATTATTTTTAACTCTTAAGAGTAACTTTTTATTTATTTTCTTTTGTTTTAGCAAATTAATTTAACATGTCACTAAAAGGAATCTGTAACTTCTGAACCAGAAACCCCAAAAGCACATACCTCAAAAACTAATAGTTTTTCACATTCAATCCACAAATTTTGATGTATTTTATTGAGGTTTCATGCAATAGACAGACACAAAGCAGAAGCCATGATTAAAAGAGTTTAGAAATAACTGTTTTAATACATTTCCAAGCCTTCCTACAGTTTGTAAGATGGATTTTGGTGTGGATTTTAACCGGGTAATTCTTATACATGAATATTCTTAGATTTAAATTGTTATGCTGTAGTTAGGGTTGTTCAGGATTCTTGTCCTGTTGTAAAGTCTCCCATCTTTTGCAGCCTCTTACAACTTTTCTTGCAGGTTTGTCCTGTATCAAGTGATTTCTTAAGACTTTCTTTTCAAAACCACTTAGATTATTCAGTAATTCATGCAAAAAGAGGTCCAGCCAAATTGTGTTTATAGAAGTGAACACACTTTCTAAAAGTCTGACATTTTAGCTTAAATATCATTTTTATTGATTTTATTTAAGATTCAAATTTTCTGAAATACTGGCTTTTGTTACATCTTAGGGATTAAAATAAAAATGGCTTAGAGGTATTTTTCATTTTAATGTCTGTCAGGGATTAAAATAAAAGAAGGTTTCTTGAAATATTTCACTATGTAGAATTAATCTACGTAAGGTATGAGCTTCATTTTCTGAAATGAGCAACAAAAAAGTTTTTTACACTATTCTTAAGTTTTGAGATTTATGTGTGACTTCTACAGAAGGCTTTGATTTAGGGATATCATATGCATCTTAATTTATATAATTCATTCAGTATGAGATGAGACTGGTACTAGATCAAACCAAATGAGACAAGAATGTAGGAATAGTTTGGGGGAAATAAAGAAAATCCTTTAGATTTTATTAGGTGTCAGTATTAAAGCAAACATTTAAAAGACTGGCTTCAATTTGAGAACAAACAGACCGGTCTTTTAATATCACACAAGAGATATTATCTCTTACAGCCATCACCAAAGGTCAGGAAAATAGAAATTAATTCCAAACAAGTTATTGAATGAAAAACAAACATGCTTCAGTCTTCCAAAAAACAATTAGGCAGAGATTAAATTTTTCAATATGTCAATAACCCTGATGAACACACAACTAAATCGACATCCAAGAGGTTTATGAGAATACACCTTGAAAGCATCTAGCTTAAGCCCATTTAGCTCCACATTAACTCTTCAGTGCGAAGAATATGAAGCAGGTTTGCTTTAAATAGCATCCAAAAATTCTAAGGCAAGATCAACAAAATTTATAGAAGAATAAAACATAAGCCTTGTCGCTGTAATTCCTGCTGAAGGAGCTAAAGTATTGACTTAGTGGAGTGAATACCAAACAACAAATCAAGCTTTCAGTTCTTGCAACCAAATATCCATTTTAAATAACTGTTGTGACAAATCCAAACCAGAAAAATAGAAAGAACGCTAAAAGTTCACGACATAAAAACTGGTCTGTCTCACCCAATTGTACTTGCAACTAAAGATTTATCACATTTCCACTTTTACAAAGGTGAGGCAGTTTTAAGCTTACACAGAAATCAGAACCATAAAAGCAACCATATGCAACATTCTGATTTTACTGCATTTTAGATAGTATCAGTTATTACTGATGTCTAAGTTACCCTTTGACCAAAAACCCTTGTTTTTCCAACAAGAAGCACAAAACAAACTTATCTATTACAGAACAGATCATCTAATATTTAGTTTTAATTAGTAAAAATTTGTTATTTTAATTAATATTTACACACATCTCACAGTTTTACAAATCCTAAGAGAAAAACCAAATACTGTTGTGAATTTTCATTTAGGCTGTGACACGAATCTGTTCATGTGTTATATTCACAATGCATGTACACACAAGGGCAGCTGGTTATATATAATGCCTCTTTAGTTGGTACATTGTCTGTGGCTCAAACTGGCTTTGTTTCAATCTGAATTCCCCACAAGGGTAAAAAAAGAAAGAAGCAAAAAGCTCCAAACACGCCTTCAAGATCAGACAAAATCAGCTATGTGGAACAAGCTAAGGAATCCTTTTATTTCTACCTCTGAAATAAAACCCTTTATACATCAGTCTATCTGGGTACAGTTTATAATACGTTACTGTAACAAAATTAAATTTCCAGTTGTTGCAAATTATTTATTTAACATTGTGTCCTGTGATCTAAATGAATCCAAAATAATAAGCATGTACACTATGAGAAGTTAAAAAGCATTGATCGTTTAATGGTCAGCTTGATAACTATGAAGCCTAGATGGTCAACGTTTTTATTACCTACCAACAAGACTTATATTATTTTGGCCAAGCAAACACCCTAATGGGATTGTTACTCCTCAACAGTGGCTACAAACTTTTTAACCCATTTAGACTTTACACAGCTCTGAGGGAACATAGTAGAAACTGAGGGAAGCAAAAGTGATAAGCTGCAAAATAGTCGCCATTTAAATGTCTCATATCATCAAACCAAATTTTATATCACTTAAAGTTAACCAAATTAAAAACAAAATCCCATTTTTAAATTATTTCATTAATAAAGATAAAAAACTGTCCAAACCAACCCGGCCAGTAGTAGTTGCCACCTAAAGCTAAATACTGGCTGTGCCACCTTTAGCAGCAGCACTGACCATCAAACTTTTATGATAACTGCCAATGAGTGTTTTACATCGCTGTGGAGTAATTCTGCCCTTCAGCTCTTTGCAGAATATTTAAAATTCAGCCACATTGCAGAGTTTGAGGACGAACAACCTCTTTATGGTCATTTCATAGCATCTCAATTGGATTTAAATTAAGACTTCGATTAGACCACACCAAAATGATGATGTTTGTTGTTTTTTTGCAGCTATTCAGGGTGTGCTTTGGCTATTTGACTTACTGCCCGACCCTGTCGTGCTTTAAGCTTACAAGCACAACAGTGTTCAACTGTTACTATGATGCTCGTTTTATGAGATGCTGTGCTACATTTACACCAGATGTGATGATATGGTCAGATTTTTGTCAGTCCAAATTTTAACAACAGTTTAGGGAGACTTATTGGTAAATGTAAGACAGGCTTTTGAAATTCAAAAGTAAACTTGCCATTTATCCAGTCTTTGCTCATTCTGTTTATTGTTGTTCAATTATGAACAATAACATAATTTACACTGAGACCTGCAATACTTTTATGTCCCTTGTGGCCTGAGTGAGTCAATGTGCTCTTGGAATAATTTTGATTGGTTGTCAACTAATTTGTTTCTCATCCCTTCTTAAATTTCCTGAAGTCGGAGCATCTTGTTCTGCCTTTTGAGATCTTTCAACCTCCTTCATGTTGTCTGGTTCTTTTAAGTACTTTCTTGTTTCAACAGGTTTGAAGTATTGGGAAATAAAATTCAGGTTTCCAAATAAATGTGGCTCATCATAGTTTATTTATGACATAACAAAGGGAGTGAAAAGTTTTTTTACAAAGGGGTTACATTGGCTTGGATAGTTTTTTCTCAAAATAAATGACATTGTCTTTTCAAAGCGGTTTTTGTTTTAACTTCGACTGATAGTATCATATCACAGAACATGATTCAAGGATTCGTTCTATGCTCCAGAATGTAAGAGCTATTTTAAAGACAAGACAGCCAATGATGCAAAATGCTGTGATTGATATCTCAACTCTAATCTCTAATCTGAATCTGTGAAGGAGTCAGAAACATATCAACAACTTGCTTGTTTGAAATCCTTGTATTTTTCAAAGTTAGACAGTTTTCTCCAAGTCGAACCAGCTCAATTGTAGGAATCATTTTGAAGTTTGAATGCTTCTGTCATGTTCTTTCTTTTTTCAACTTTTGAGTTTGAAGTGATTTCAACTTAAATAGCTTTTAAATATAGAACTGAAAGAGGAAAACTTTGATCCAGTTTTCCTCAGATTCTCTTCTCATCTCACTCTAAATATTTCTCTTTCACATATAGAAACAGTTGAAAGAAATGCATTCAGTCTTTGGATGCTGAATTCCACAGGTGTTCACAAACCGTGGCGCATGCAATGTAGTATACCTAAAAAACAGAATTGTCTACTTTATGAATATAAATCCTTATCCATAAGCCTAACTTTAAATTGTAATCTTCCACAGAAATTTCAACATGAATAAAAAAAGGTAAATTTGTGAGAAAATGAATTATGTTATTTATTGTGTTATTTTCTTAAAGATAATTCAAATATAGATGGTTTACATAATCTAATATACTGAATAATGACTTATATTGTGTCCAGTAGGTGACTTGTCAAATAAGGAGCAGTCATTTCAGCAGGGGATTACTTATGGCTATTTTGAGAACTAACTATAGTTTTCAGTCATTTGCTGTCAGCAAATGACTGAATGAAAGGTTTTATGCTTGTAAAAAAAAACAACAACCTTGATCTCAGTAAAAAGGTCCTGGAAACAACAGCAGATGACACTGCATCAAAGGATACAAAATCAAAAACTCAATATTAGAGGCCTCAGAGATCACAATTATATTGCCAATATGTAAAATTGCCAGATCATAACCAGTGAAGTACAGCAGATTCATTTGGGACATTTATATACACTATGACAAAAAGTGATTTAGGGATCAATTGTATAAATGATTTAGGGATAATGCTTAATGTTTTAATTTTTAAGTCAAGAGTAACCAATTTGTGTTTTTATTTTCTTTTTCTGAAAACTTTAAATGACTAAACGTTGTTCAAGATGTTGATTAAATTCTGTCAGCTTTCCAAACAATATCCAGAGGGGCTAATATCTCTGAACACAAAGCTCTGGACTCCAGATGGACTGGGCTTTACGCAGGAATCCCTCTGGCAGCGAGTCAGGAAAAATCACTAAACATAGAAGAAAGAGTGTAAGGTTTTCTATAATGTGTTTTTGTGAATTTTTCTTTTCTCAGTTGCTTGTGTAGTTTACTCAAAGGAATCAGATCTACAAAGAACATTGCAATATTTTCATTTTATTCTGCCATTTTACAGAATCTTATATACATTTGTTTATTAGAGTTAGGGCCAGCCATTTATTTATTTTTTTTATCATTTTTTTCTCCGAAGAGTTTTTTGCGGCTCTAGTAGCTCACATTTTCCGCGACGGTGGGCTGACAGGGGGGGGGAGGGAGAGGGGGAGGACATGCGGCGAGGGTTGCCAGGACCGGGAGTCGAACCCGCGACGTCCGCGTCGAGGACTGGGGCCTCCAAACGTGGGGCGTGCTAAACCCCTGCGCCACCACAGCACGCCCCAGGGCCAGCCATTTTTAAATAAAAAGTTATTTCTGCAGCCAATAAAATGAAGCAGCTAAGAACAAAGACATCAGAAATCGACATCTGAGGAAACAAAAAACTAATTAGCATCTTGTTAAATCATAACCTTTGAGGTTATTTCCTAAGACAAGGAAGAAAAGGTTCAGCAGTCGAGCACTTGTCTGTAGATGATCAGGTGAATATAAATAGACAGGAAAATATTGACAGAGCTGGACTGTAGAGTGTCTTGGGAATGGAGACATCGGTAGGTGTATGAGTTTGAGGGTAATGTGGAAATGGGTGGGGGAGGGTCATTTGTGAGCTCAATATAACACTCTGTCAGAAGCTGTAATATCTCCTCCATTTCATTAGCTACTACATGAATAGACTCAGACTTCACTCAGCTGACTGAAGGAGAAGTGTTGGAGCATTGCATAACCTCGAAGCACCATCGAACATGGTTACAATTCGAGGATATTATTGCACGATGGTAACAAGGAAAGTGGAGATGGTAATCTTTTAGTCATTATCAGGGATTACAAAAGGGTTTGACCTATTATGAGCAGGGACAGGGAGTTTTTTGATGGTAGGGTAAAAGAGCCAGTATTTACATCATGAAAAGCACTATCACAAAAATATATAAAGATATTTTGACAAAAACTATGAAATCAAAAACACCAATCTTGACCTGGAAGACCTCCATAAAAATAAATGTGGAAGAACAAATCACGTTTTCAGAATTTTAGCCTCACCAGTATTAGCAGATCCGTCTTTGTTGATAGTGGCTAAGACGCAAGGAAGTGCCTCATTAGCGTTGGGTCGAACCTTATCGCTGGTCAACAGCTTAAGTTGCTGTGAGGTAACAGGTGGAAAGCGATAAAACTGGAAGGTAACATAGACGCTGCGAGGCCAGTCACTTTCAACTCCTGCACCTGGTATTCTGTAAAAAGAACAAAAATATGTGAAATATTTTAAAGTATGTAAAAATAGGTTGTAATCAGATGTGATGGATTCCCGAGTTACAAAAAAGTAATTATTTTTTGACAAAAACTATATAAAAAATAGCATATACTACTAAGAGTAAACTGTATTTCAGAAAAATGTTTTATAAAAGAGAGTTCTAAGGAAAAAACACTAAATAAAAATGGCTTTAAAATCTTATCACAAGTAGCTTTTGTGCAACGGAAAAGAGGAAATAGTGTTCAGAAGCTGGTGAATAAATATGCCTCCATTCAAGTTCATACAGATGAAATTCTTCCTTTGTTTTGAAAGAATCACATTTAGGAAAAAGAGGCCTTTGAGACTAAGAAAATCCCAGCGGTTTGTATTGCTTTTCACACAAACGCCTCCCTCTGAGTGCAATTTCACACACTGTTGCAAATTTTCAATGCGACACTTCAATATAATGTTTTACCCAAAAAGACACCCAGTGAGCTTGCAAAAAGCAACTTTAAGCAGTGAATTATTGGGAAAAAAAAAAAACACAGGAAAAAAGCTCAGCTGATGAATAGAAAAAGATTTATGCTTTAATAGTTATTTTTAAAAGAAAAAAGTAGAGCAGGGAGCAGCACTGAAACTAAACAGGTGGTTAGAACATCACAGTTTAAAGTGGAAGTTAATCCAAAGACAGCTTGTTAAAAATTGGTCACTATGCTCCATTGTAAAAGCAGATTCAGAGTGGAGATGCATCCTGTTGAAAGATGCGATTCATAATCATAAAACCTGAGACAGGAAGAAAATTACAATGTTTGGCAGCAGCATCCTAACTTGTCTCAGTAATACTGCTGCACAGTAACAACTAATGCCTGCCATACCTGTTTGTCATAATTATGAGGTGGCTAACCCACCCTCGCCCCACTCAACAGAGAAGCACATAGAGCTGCAATTAACTGTAAGCTTGAGTGTGTGGGTTCAGGTAGCACTCCAGACTGCTTTGAAAAAGAAGTTGAAGAATTAAATCAGCTTTCTTAGCAGTGCGTCATTAAATCTGAGATAGAAATCCATACTGTGTTTTGTTGCACCGTCTTCAGCTTTTTATGTGAGAATACTGTAACTTACCCACAGGCTTTAAACATTTGCTGTTATACTTGAACAGTACCAGAATCGAAATTTCTCACCTTGCCTGCAGTGAGGATGTGATTAAATTGCAGCCTTTATGGAATCCAAGCCTGACTGCACTCACAACAACAGGGAAATAGTTTTTCTTTGAACTATATAATAGGTTTATACCAAATTGAACCAAGCTTCAAGATTTTTTGCATTAGTCATACTTTTTATAGGCATTTTTCTTTGGTCCTAGTGTAAAACTAAGGCCAGGAAGCTAAACTTTATCATGAGTTTTAATTTGCACAAAACCAACAAATTGGAAAAAGTCTCAGCAATACAGCGGACGGCTAAGAATTTGCAGAACTCCACAATGGCTCTCTGGAAGTGACATTTTTTTTAACCAACATTTAACATTGTAAAAGGCTACAGAAAACACAATTTTGTAAAACTATTCACATTTTAACCCACTTCAAACAACTGAATTGACCAACAAAAAGTACTACATTTTTGTAACGTGGAAAGAGAGTGAGAATGTTTAACATATTTGTACAAAATCGAAAACTCACAAACATGTGTCTTCGGCCACCTTGAGTCTGGATTTTGTGGAACCACTTTTTATTGAAATTACATTTCATTTAATTCAACACACAGTATGAGACAGATTGGATTGGGGAGCAAATTTCCAAGTCGTTCCCCACATTTTCAAATTAGGTTTGAACTTTGACTGTGTAATTCACCATAGGTCTCTTGAGTTCTTCACTGAAGGGAATCAATTGCACTGGTGCTTAAATGGAGCTGAATATTAATGTCATCCACACTTTTAAGATTTTTACTTGTGAACAATTTTAAAGTCTTGCATTGTTTTCCAGATATTATAATCTGATTATTTAACACATTTAGTTGGTCTATTGCATAACATCCCATTAAAACATGTTAAAGTTCGAGGTTGAGATTTAAAGAGGTAAAAAAAAATGTAATACTTGCAAACTGTAGTCATCATTAACATTGTAGTTACATATCAATATGTAATTATGAATACATACAAATATCAAAATTATTAAGAGAAAGTAAAAAAAAAAAAAAAAAAAAGCACAAGATTTTAGTTTGTAATCTCTAAAAATGCCTCAAATTAGCCTTTGGTATCTTTGTGTCCCATTCCCGTTCAAACTTCCATAATAGTGCATAGCAACATGTCATTAAAAAATGCACCACAAGCACTTTGGACAGAGTGATCAATCATTCAAGGTGAGACATTTTATGGACTTAAACATGCATTTTCAGACTCAAAAGAGTCTGCAGAAACAAGAAAGCACTTGACATATGAAACTCAGCCCTCAATCTGAATATTTAACTTGGGAATATGAGGCTGGTGTAATTTCCCATCTGTCAATGATCCACGTGTACGTGTGTCAGTGAGGGTCTGATTGTAATTGCTCCAAGCAGAAACGGCATAAATCCAAAGATCCATAAATAACCAATGCAAATAGTTTCATGTATCAGGCCTCTAATCGGAGAAAAGGTGCACAGTATTGAGCTTGGTACGAGGAGTCAAAGCAGTGCACTGATGAGTCAGTGACAACCCAGACAAATGAAAAGGACTGCTGATGGAACGGCACAAAGAGTGAAGGCTTTTGTTGACATCCCTCAGCAGCCCCCTGTCACTGTCAGCCCCTGTCAGATGGGACGACTACTCCATAGGTTTCTCTGATGGGACAATGACAGAGGTGCTCTTCTGCCTGATTTGACAGGAAATATGGCAACTCTGTAATACAAGAGCATACATGCCATGTATGGGTATGTAAATGACAGGCAGGACTTTGTGGAGGACTTATGTGAATTGAAGTCTCTCTGTAGAAGACAAAAAGAAAGAAATGTATAAAAAAAATATGTAAAGTGTCTAGGAAAGATGTGGGGGATTATCCTTAGCCATCAAACAAATGTCCATCTACAATATCAATTCCTAAATGCAGATAAAAGGCCAGTAGTTTAATGGACGGAAAGAAATGTGTGCTCTAATTGTTTGGGTTTTAAAAAACCCAACGTCAGAACAAAACAAATGGAATATTGTATTTCTGTTTATGGAACAAATCTGTGGAACAATCAGTCTAAAGAAACCAAAGAGAGCAGATCAATTTTTACTTTTAAGAAAATAATAAAATGTAAGATGTGGTCAATGTATGATGAGGTATATTGATTCAGTAGAGTGTTATATCATTACAAAAATAATGTATCTACTTTTTTGTTATTTTATATACATTGCCTGTTTTGTGTTTAAAGAGATATCTGTATGGACGGTCGATTGATGCTTATGGTGTAGCAAATTGATTTTTGAGAGGAGAGGAAAACTAAATAAGATCCCCCTCCAACTACTACTTTTGATTCTAAACGTTTATTTATATCATCATGTGACATGTTCATTTTAAACTGTAAATTAATGACAAATCAATTCTGACTCGCCCACAGATTAATGCAGCAATGTTTTGTGGATTTTCATACCAAATATATTTATTTGGTATGAAATATTTACCAAAAATATTTACCAAAATATTTTGTCACATTACAACCAAACATTCCAGTGTATTTAATTAGGATGTGATATGTTGTGTTATGTGACAGATCAACACAAAGCTGTGCAAAATTATGAAAGGGGAGTAAAATTATCTAAGAAGTGGGAATGAAGTGAGATGTTCACTACGTTCACTCTGCAGCCTGAAGAGACCTGAATCCTAATTTTTTACCCTTACATGCCCTGTATCCAGTCTTTTCATGACGGTCTAAATAACACGGATCAGATTTTTAAAAATCCCATCCAGGCCACTTGGATATGTGGTCCTACACTGTGTTCCAAATTATTATGCAAATTGGATTAAATGACCGCCTCTCGCCTGGAACGTTAGCTGGAGATAGGCACCAGCACCTCCCGACCCCACAAGGGACAAGGGTGTTAGAAAATGGATGGATGGATTTAAGTATCATAAAGATAAAAATTTTTGTTGTGCTATTAAATTTATAGATGGTATTGTGTGTCAGGGCTCTTTGAATCACTATAATTAATTTCAGAGAG